>CAUYRT010091377.1:0-24310 GCA_963574885.1 Lepilemur ruficaudatus | reverse complement strand
GTTTATTGAGCTTCTTGGATCCATGCCTTTATAATTTTCATCACATTTGGGATAGCTTTGAGAACTATAATATTTCTTCAAATATATTTTCTAATCATATGCATGTTAACTGCTGATAATGTTCCACAGGATGCTAATATTGATTTTTGATAGTGTTTTGCTGTGTCTTCAGGTTTGCTGATTATTTCCTTTTTAGTGTCTAATTTTCTGTTAATCCCTCCCAGTGTATTTTTCACTGTAGGTATTTCAAAAAGTTTCACTGGGATCACTTTTTATATCTACCATTTATCTCTTCATTATGTTCATATTTTCCTCTATTTTCTTGAACATATGGAGTTTATTTATAATACCTTTTTTTATGTCCTTGTCTGCTAATTTTATCACCTCTGTAATTTTTGTATCTGTTTTTACTGGGCGATTCTTCTCTTGGTTATGTGCCATATATTTCTGCTTTTTACATTTTTAATAAATTTTTATTGGATGCTGGGCATCATGAATTTTACATGTTTAGTGAGAATTTTTTTCTCATTCCTTTGAACAGTGTTGGACTTACTTTGACACCTCATTATTTGAAATTGATTTGATTCTTTTGAGACTTGATGTTATACTTTTAAAATTGCCACTTCAGAGCAGCCTTTAATCTGAGGGTAATTTAGCTCTTATACTAAGGCAATGCCCCTCTGAAGATTCTGCTCAATGGACAATGTATTATATGATATCTTTACATTCTGCCTAGTGGGAACACAAACCATTCCCAGCTTTGTAAGAGGAATTTTTAACATCCTGCTTTCTGGTGATTCTTTCCCTACTCTTGTGGCCTTCTTCTCATGTCCATGCAGGTAAGTACCCAGCTAAAGACTTAAGATACCTCTCTGCAGATCTCTGGAGCTCTGATTCTTCTCTTCTCAACTGAGTCTACTAGACTTTGGGTTCTTCCTCCCTGAACTACAATCCACAAAGCAACAGTCTGGAGATTAGTACGGTTACCTCGTTCATTTTACTTTTGTTAGGAAGTGCAGTCCCCTACTGCCTGCTGTACAATGACAAAAGTCATTGTTTCAAATGTTTTGTCCATATGGCTCACTGCCTGTGATTTATGAATATCTGTTTTGTGCTTCTTACATTAGGCCCTATTCAATGTTGTTTTATACTGAATATCCCAAATGAATCTTTGGTATTCATTCATTTATTAATTGTTTAGACATCACTGATGTGCTCTGTGCTGGAAACTATGTGAAGCACCGGGGAGACAGGGTGAGTGAGACAAGTCACTATCCTAGGGAGCTACCAGAGCATGTGGGAAACAAACTTTTAAATGATAGTTGGACTACATGGCTACAATGTGCACATGGCTGCTATTAGGAGAGGAATGATGTGTCATGAGAAACCAGAGAAGGCAGGGATTAATTATATCTGGGATGGGCTAGGAACAGGGAAGAGTGGGTAAAGAAGATTTTACATAGGAGGTGACAACTGTAACACAACTCAACACTCAACAGTCTGTGCCTCACAAACTCTAATAAGCAATGAAACAATTTTCTGGCATATGGATTATAACTCTATTGGGATTCTTAGTGAATTTAACAAACTTGAACATTTAAAACTCTAATAATAATATGATGATTTGACTATATACTTAAATATGGGAGAACAAAATAGTTGAGAGGTGAGGGACTATGCAAATTTCAAAACTACAGTTTAATTTTTATTTGCTCACCAATGATGTATGATCATTCCATGTCGTCTTTACAACAGCTCTATGAGATAGTGCCATCATTATCAGCTCTCTTTGGCAGTTGAGGAACCTGAGGTACAGAGAGGTTAAGTAAATTGCCATAAGCCATGTAAATACCATGTGGTAGAGTCAGGATTCATGCTAAGGAGGCTGTGGGGCACGAGAATTGTGGTCTTAACTACTATACCGGCTGTTTTTGCTCTCCAAGCTCAATAGTTGTTCATATATTTTCTTTTACAAACATCTGGTAAAAATCCTTAAAATGATAAACTCAAACAAATCCATTTAAATGATTAACCATATAAATGCCAAACAATGGAGAGACTCAATAAAACATAGAACCATAATCCTATTCATTTATGCTTTATGGAGTGGATTTCCTTTTAGAAGCAGCCATGGAAAGCAGGTACGTATAGCATACTCGAGTAATCAAAGAAATACAAATAAGATAACTACGATACATCATTTTTCTATCTGTCAAACCAATAAATATCAAAATAATATTAATAACTAATGTTGAAAGGGTGGAAAGGGTGTGAGGAGAGATACCTTTTTATATATTAATTGTGAGATTGGAAATTGATAATTTTTGAAGGCTAATTTGGAAATCATAATAAAAGCCTTAAAGTTTTATCTCTTTTGACACTATAATTTATCTCCTAGAAGCATATCCTAAAGAAATGATTACAAGTGCACACAAAGAGTCAGAAATTAGAAAGTTCATAATGGCATTATTTAGAAGTGAGAAGTTATAAATTAAAAAATATTAAAGCTAGAGAATAGGTTAAATTATTACACAGTACTTCTACTTGTTGAATATTATGAGGTAAAAATGTACATTATATGATAATACAATAAGTAGGGCATAATTCAAATTTCATACAGACACACAAACACAAGTGGCTACCAATGGCTTATACCTGTTAAATGTACTTATTTGTTCTCTTTTGTACTTTCTAAAACTACAACAATGAATGTTATTTCTGCAATCAAACCCACACACACAGAGAAATAAAAATAAACAAATCCAGCATTAAAAATCACGCTTGAACAATTTTGAACTTAGGTATATTCAAGAAAAAGCCAGGGGAAATTACACCATATTCTGCCTAATTTATCACTTCTCAGGGATGACATTGTTAATTTGGATACTAAGTTTGTCTTCCCTTATAGTATCAGAATTATTAGTTACCTGAATTTTCCTTGATAACTTGCCTAATTTTTTTATATCTCTGTGAATATATCTATGGAGGTGGTTAAGCATCTTGATTTAAAAGATAAACAATTTTGATTGACACAATTCCAAACATTCAGATATTTGGACATCGAGGATATTAAATGGTGAGGTTTTAATCTGATGACTCCTTTTGCCTTCCCCATCCATCCTTACTGGGAAATCCCCGTTTCAGGCATTTGTGGTAAGAAGGCTGACAGAACTCCAGAGAACAAAGGAGTCAATTCTCAGCTTTTGACTCAAAATAGAGTTTTGTTGAGTAGGTTGAAAGAAAGGGCTTATGTGTATGCCATAAACAATAGTTTTGGGAAGAATGCTGTATGATCTAAGAGCCAATCTTCCTGCCTTTGACTTGCAGTAAATTCCTTAGGCTGAGAGAGAAGGCGTAGGAAAGGAAGTAAGGGAGTTAGGTATTGGGAAAGAGGGGAGTGACAATAGTAAACCTCAGCATGGAAGGAATACTGGAAAGCAGAGGAGACTTGGGCTTCCTGAGGGATATGTAGCAGCCTCTCAGAGACTGTGGCAAGACTAGGTTTGTGGTCTACAAGGAATTCTGATAATCACAAAAATTCTGTAAATTTTATTTTTTCAATCCCGTCAACATGAAAAAAGTAACATGCATTTATAATTTTATACACTGCACTATTGACTATATTCTTGATAGGAGAGAGTTTCCATTTTGATCAGGTATTGATGAGAATCAGATCTTTTGCTTATGATTTTTCATGTCTGATAATGGGAAGAATTTTCCACAGACTAGAGCCTGTTCCATAAATTTTCAACCTCGTTTCTTCTCTACTCTGCATATATTTTTAATGCCAGGCACTGTAGGATACATTTTATATCGCAATCCATCTTGCACCTTTGTGTCATGATAGATGAATTGGCACAGTGGGGTTTGGGAATATTGCTGGAAGGCAACTTGGGACAACAAGAAATAACTGTACATGGAAATGGCCATGAATTACATAAATACTGAACTAAATATATCTCTAAATCACCTTTCCCTTTTCTGGGTACTGAAAAAGCCCATGGCTACTCTAATATACCACATACATTCACATACACACACACATATATATTTTCCATGTTAATTGACACAGTACAAAAAAGAAAATATATTTATATACACATATATACTCACACATATACATATGTATATATGTACACACATATATATATACATATTTGACTTTTTGTATTTTTCCACTTTTCCAATCACTTGGAAGAGTGTGCACACACTTGTATGTGTGTGCATGTGTGCATATTAAAATGCAATATTCATTGCCTAATGAGTACGGCAGACAGAAAATCAGGAGAAAGCTCATTAATTAGAGAATAGAATGAAGGAACATACTGTTTTTTGGAGCAGCAGGCACTTCACATATATTATCTTATTCTACCTCCTCAATAACTCTGTGAGGCAGTATTATTTTCTTCATTTGGGAACATTAAAATGTGGATAGTTAATGATCATAGGGAATTTAAACTCAGATCTATATGATTCCAGAACACATTCTCATGCTACTTCAGCACATCCTCAAGCTACTTGAGGATGCCTTTAAGGATGGTTAGATGTAAGTCCTATTTAATATTTTTCTGATATTACTTAGCAGAACTTAAGGAGTTTAATATATATGAGGAAATTTGGAATTTCCTTCAATCATTCATTCATTCAACAAATATTTATTGAATTCCTACTTCATGCCAGGCACACAGAAGATAGCCTTCAAGTCTACACCAGATACAGTCCTTGCCTCAGGTGCTTACAGTGTCAGGGGTCAGGGGAAGACAACGCGGACCGTGGGAGTACAACACAGTCAGTTCTGTGATGGGGGAGTGCTGTGTGCAGAGGTGCAGATGATGGCTGGGTCTGCACCCTGGTGTCCAGAGTCCCTGAAGGCTTCCAGGACAACTCTCTGGGACCCGAGGAAGGAGCACATGGTAGCCAGATGAGCGGAGAGGAGCAGCAGAGGGGAACGTGGTGAAGGCGGAGGGGGTGGTGCGCGATGCAAGGGCTCCAGGCAGAGGGATCTAGTTATATGAAACGACTGATGCCATAGGAGCCTCAAATGGCCTGGCACGATATCTAATACTTGTCGGAACATGAGTGGGTAGGCAGAGAGGCAGTGATTGGATGGGAACGTAATTGGGGAACACAGCCAGTAATTACTGTAGGAGCACGAGATGAAAGTTATTGACCCAGAAATCCCCTGCAAAAGGGCTTTCTCTGTCCTTTCAATTCCCAGAGACAGATTGTGCTGATGTCGAAGGGAAAATGTGTGCTTTTATGCCTCATATCTAAGTAGGTCAGTATTTGCTAACACTCAAGGAGTCTGCATTATTTCCCAGTCGGCCAGAACATCGTGCTAATGAGGAGCAGGTCACAGGTTTAATCCCCTTATGGGCCTGTTAGCTTCCTTCTGTTCTGTAGCCGCAGACAGCACCCCTAACCCTGGGCTGCACTTTCTCAAATGCCAGTTGCTGGCTAGAGAAACATGGTGAGACCTTTCGGACAGATTAGAAAAAACTCATCACCACTCGGCACCTCACAGGGTTAGGCTTCCAGCGAATGTTCCAGCGACAGTGCATAATCAATGTAATTGTGGTCTTCTAAGAATGCTTAAAACATTTAATGCTACTCCCACTAAATCTCTAGCCTCGGTCCTGTGGAAATTTGCAGTTAAGAGGCTGCAACAAGCTAATATTATCCTCTTCTTCCTCTTCAGAAAAAACTAAAAGTATTTATTAAGCTTCTAGTGAATCGGCAGTCCTACTAGATGCTGTAGCAAGACCCAATCTGTCAGGCATAGAAGTGTAAGGTTAAATATCTGTGTATTTCTTCAGCAATGATTGTACAGTACAGGCTACAGCCCCAGTTCTGTGCTAGGCATCTGCAAGAAAAGCTGCACTAATTAACATTTATTGAGTACGACCTGAGTGCCAAGCGCATAGCTAAGCACTTGATGAGGATTATTTCATTGAATGCTCAAAATAGCATGTGAAAACCCAAGCTGGCCAAGCCCCCTCACCCTTCACCCCAACCCATAGCCTTCCTCTTTCGTGAGATGGGAGGTTAGAAAATGCAGTATGTGTGGCCATAGAAAAGTACTGTTGTCAGAAATTCTCCAAGACAAAATTTCCAGTCAGGGATGTCTGAATAATTACAATAACTCTAACCAACTTACTAGGTAGCAGGCATTTTCTTCATTCAAAATCTTTAGTCCTCAACCCAATCTTAGGAAGTATGTTCTCTTCTTATTGATATTTTATCTATGAGGAAATTGAGACACAAAAGGGCAAAGAGGGCAGACCTGTCCAAGATCATACAGGAAGTAAGTGACTGAGCCCAAAGTGTAACCAAGGCATTACTTTACATCTGCTTAGCATGTTTTATTCTGCTGATTTGCTATTCATGTATTTTCTTTGGTGTGTCTGTGAGAATCTTTTGCCTCTTTTAAAATCAGGTAGTTTTAGAAAGGCAGATAAACAAGTAAAAAAAAATCAGGTAGCTATGGCTTATTATTATTGAACTGTAGAGGGTTTTAAAACAATTTTATTTGGGATACAATTACTTTATCAGATCTACGTTTTGCAGGTATTTTCTCCAAATCTCTTTAGTACCTTTCAAAGGCAAAGCTTGTAAACTTTGTTGAAGGTCAATTTATCAATTTTTTTCTTTTATGGTTCATACTTCTGTTATGTGTGTCTTAGCTAAGAAATTTTTGTCTATTTCAAGTCACAAAGATTTTCTTTTAGTTTTCTTCTTAGAGTTTTGTAGTTTTAACTTTTACATTTAGGTCTGTTTTTCATTATGAATTAATTTTGTAGATAATATGAGGAAAGGGGCAAAATTTTTTTCCCATATGGATATATGTTTTGTCCAGCACATTTATTACAAGGATTGGCCTTTCCCCATTGCGTTAACTTTGCAGCTTTATTGACAATCAATTAGCCATAACTTTTGTTAGTAGTATTTTGTAATTTTTGGTATACTCATCTGGCATATTTTGTTACTTTATCTGTAAATATTTCTCTTGTGTGAGTGCTATTAAAAATAATATTTTTATTTCGATTGCAAAATGATTTTTTTTGCCAGGTTATGGAAATGCAATTGATTTTTCTTCACCATGACCATGCTCAAATTGCTTTGGCATCTATTGAAATCAGTTGCCAATATATATGTGGATCTCTTTCTGTGTTCTCCATTCTGTTCCATTAATCAAATGTCTGTTGTTTTACCAATACAAAACTGTCTTGGTTGTTATAGCTTCAGAGCAAACCTTAAAATCAGTTGGGTAAGTCTTTTTCTCCCTTTTAAAAAGATTTCTTTGGTTATTCTAGATACTCTGCATTCCACATAACTTTTAGATCAACATGCACATTTCTACAAAGAATTTTTGCTGAAATATTTTGATTGGAATTATCTTGAACCTATATATCATATTCATGAGGATTGACATCTTAATATTGAGTCTTCTAATCCACCTTGTGGTATATGTGTCCATTTATTTAAATCTTCTTTAATATATCTTAGCAATGTCTTAGATGTCCTTTGTTAGATTCATTGCTAAATATTTTGTGCTTTTGATAGTACTGTAAATGAAATTCATTTTAAAAATTTTATTTCCTAATTATTTGCTGCTAATGTATAAATACACAGTTGATTTTTGTTAATTCACATTGTATTTGTAAACTTGCTAAATTCGCTTACTACAGTTAGTAGTTTTTTAGATTTCTTGGGATTTCCTATGTACACTTATGTATCTTCTACAAATGGATGCATTCTTACTTTTTCCTTTCCAATCTTTATGCTTTGCATTTATTTTTCTTTTATTATTGTAATGGCTAGGATTGCCACTACAGTATTGAATGAAAATTGTGAAAGTGTATATCCTTGCTCCCAATTTTAGGGAGAAAGTATTCAGCTTGTCATTGTTATAAATGATGATAATTATAGGCACTTTGTAGGTACTCTTTGCTAGTTTGAGGAAATTTTCTACTGCTCTCAGTTTGCTAAGAATTTTTTAAAAATTATTATTATGAATTGATGTTGAACTTTTGTCAATTGCTTTTTCAGCAACTATTGAAAAAATTGGGTTTTGTCTTATATTTTGTTATGATGGTGACTTACATTGAATAAATTATTTTTGAATATTAAACTAGGCTTGCTTTATTTTTGGATTTGATTTGCTAATATTTTGTTAAACATTTTTTGTCAAATTTGGTATATATGTATATATACCATGTAATACTACTCAGCCATAAAAAGAGTGAAATCATGTCTTTTACAGCAACGTGGTAATGGAGCCATTATCTTAAGTGAAATAACTCAGAAATAGAAAGTCAAATACTGTATGTTCTCACTTACAAGTGGGAGCTATATAATGTGTACACATGGACACAGAGTAGAATAATAGATTTTGGAGACTTGGAAGTGTGACAGGGTGGGAGGGGGGCTGAGGATGAAAAATTACTTAATGGGTACAATGCATACTATTGGAAGGATGGGTATGCTATAAGCCCAGACTTTACAACTATGCACCGTATCCATGTAAAAAATTGTACTTGTACCCCCAAAATCTATAGAAAATTTTTAAAAAGAAAAAAAATTTTGCTATCTTCATAAGGGATTTTGATTTAAAATTTCATTTTAGGGGGTAATGTATTTGTCAGTTTTTAATATTAGAGTTATACTGGCATCATAAAATAATTTGAGTGATGTTTCCTTATCTTTTATTTCCTGAAAAAGTTTGAGCAGTATTGGTGTCTTTTATTCCCTATGTATTTATATAATTTACTAGTGAATCTGTCTGAAACCAGAAATTTCAGTTTGAAATGTTTTTGATAAATTTGATTTCTTGAATAGATATATGAGACTATTCAGATTTTTTTCTCTTTCTGTTGCCAGTTTGGATTAATAGTGTTTTGGGAGAAATATGTTTGTTTCATCTAAATTGCTATCTTTTTAAGCCTAATATTATTAATAGTATTCTCTTATTGTTCTTCTAATGTCTATCACATCTGTGGTGATAATCTCATTCTCACTCTTAGTAGTGGCAACAATTTGTGTTCTCTTTCCTTCTTTCCTCCTTTTTTTTTTTTTTTTGGTCTACCTAGGTGTTGGACAATTTTTTTTGATATTTAAAAGAACAGCTTTTGATTTTGTTAATTTTCTGTAATGTCTGTTTTCTATGTCATTGATTTTTACTTTTAGCTTTAATATTTCTTTTCTTCTATTTATTTGCTTTTCTTTTTCTAGCTTCCTAAGGTAGAAACTTAGTTGATTGATTTTAGATGTTATTTTCTTGTGTAAACATTTAAATCTGTAAGTTTTCTTCTGCACAGTGCTTTAACTGCATGCTGCAAATTTTGATGTGTTTTATTTTTATTACTATTCTATTCAAAATATTTTCCAATTTCTCTTGTGATTTTTTTCCTTGCCCTATGAATTATTTAGGGCTATTTTGTTTAATTTTCAAAAATGTCAGGGCTTCCTAGATGTCTCGTTGTTATTGCTTTCCCGTTAATTCTGTTATAGGTTGTGATGCCTAATTTTATGTGTCCATTTGGCTAGACCAGGCTACCCAGTTTTTGGTCAAACACCAGTCTAGACATGTATATGCATCCTGTTGGGTCTGTTTCTCTGGAGAACTCTGACTAACACACAGGTGGAGAACACACTCTCTTTTATTTTGATCCTTTTACATTTATTGAGACGCATGTTATGGCCCAACATAATATCTATCTTGGTGAATGTACTACGTACTCCTGAAAAATGTGTGTATTCAGCTGCTGTTGGATGCAGTGTTCTCTAAATGTTAATTTGGTAAAGATAGTTTATAGTATTATTCAGATCTTCTTGATCATTACGGATTATTTTGTCTAGTTAATATAAAAATTTCTATGATGGGGTGTTAACAATTGCTTATTATGATTGTGTAATAGTCTGTATCTCCATCAGATTCTGTCAAGTACTACTTCATATATTGTGATGTTCCATTATTAGGTGCATACTATTCTCCCCTACAGTCTTTCGGCTTTTGATTATTTTTCAAATTTTTATTTTGAAATAATTGTAAATTCACAGAAAGTACAGAGAGGTTCCATGTACCCTTTGGCCAGTTTCCCCCAAAGGTTACATTTTATATAACTGTAGTACAATATCAAAACCAGGAATTTCCTATTGGTACAATGTTTGTGTATAATTCTGCCATTATATCAAATGCACAGATGCTTGTAATCACCACACAGTCAAGATAAAGAATTATTCAATCACCACAAAGATGTCTCTGACGCTACCCCTTTATAGTCACATTTGAACGAGTGTGTTTTGTAGTTTCAGCATGCAAGTCTTATACATGTTTTATTAGATTTACACCTAAGTATTTAATTTATTTTAGAGTAATTGTACGTGGTAATGTATTTTAGATTTGTCTCTATATATTTGTTGCTAGATTATAGAAATACAATTGACTTTTTTGTATTTTGACCTTTTATTCTGCATCCTTGCTGAACTCACTAGTTTCAGAGTTTTTTAGTAGATTCCTTGGGATTTTTGTACTTAGACCCCTATGTCATACCATTCTTTCTTCTTTCCTGGTGTTCCAAGATTCCTTCTTTTATAATTTCCATTATGTTTAGATAATTTTCTTTAGCCATTCTTTTAGGGTGGGTCTGCTTGTGGTAAATCCTATTGGAATTCCTTCTTCTAAGAATGCCTCAATTAATCCTTCATTTCTGAATGATGTTTTTCCTAGCTATAGAACTGTGTTTTAAAATATATTTTTTATTTAGCATTTGAAAAAAGTTTTACCATGTTCTTCTCAACTCCATGATTTCTAAAGAAAAATTCACTAGTATTTTAATTGCTTTTCCCCTGTGGGCAATATTTCATTTTTCTCTAGTTGCTTTCAAGATCTTTTCTTTGTATTCAGTTTTTAGAAGTTTGACTACGATGTGTCTTGGCATGATTCTTTTGAGTTTATCTTGTTTGGATTTCACTCAGCTTCTTACTTTTTTTTTTCTTCTCTTTTTGAGACAGAGCCTCACTCTGTTGCCTGGGCTAGCGTGCCATATGTCAGCCTAGCTCACATCAACCTCAAACTCCTGGGCTCAAGTGATCCTTATACTTCAGCCTCCGGAGTAGCTGGGACTACAGGCATGTGCCACCATGCCCGGCTAATTTTTTCTATATATTTTTAGTTGTCCAGCTAATTTCTTTCTATTTTTAGTAGAGATGGGGTCTCGCTCTTGCTCAGGCTGTTTTTGAACTCCTGACCTTGAGCTATCCTCTCGCCTCAGCCTCCCAGAGTGCTAGGATTACAGGCGTGAGCCACGGCACCCTGCCTTTCACTCAGCTTCTTGAATCTGTAGGACTGAAGTGGTTTTGCCACTTTTGAAACATTTCAGCCATTATTTCCTTGACTATTTTTTCAGCCTTTCATTCTTTCTGTTTCTGAGACATTAAGGATATCAATGTTAGAACTTTTGTTATAGGCCCTCATGTCCTGGAGTGTCTGTTTCTTTTTGTTTTCTGTTTAGTTTTTTTCTATTGTCCAGATTGGGTAATTTCTATTGGTCTACCTTCAAGTTCTCTGTTTCCCCTGTCCTTTCTATTCTACTATCGATCTCATTCACTGAGGGTTTCTTATTTTAGTTATTTAGTTTTTCAGTTCTAAAATTTCCATTTTGTTCTTCTTTATGTCTTCTATATCATTGCTGTCACTCTCTTTGCTGAGAGTTTCTATTGTTTTTATTTTTTAATGCATGTTTGTAATTGGCATTGCAAGAATTTTATAACGGTTGCTTTGAAATCCTTGTCAAATAATCACAACATCTATGTCTTCTTGCCATTGATTTTTTTTTTCCTCCAAGGTGAAATTTTCCTGGTCTTGGTATGATAAGTGATTTTTCAGTTGAAATATGGACATCTTGGGTGTTTCTCATGAGACTGGATCTTTTTAAATCTTCTGTTTTAACAAGCTTCCTCTGACACCGTGCTGGTCGGGGAAGGAGGGTGCTGCTTCATCACCATCAGGTGAAGATGGAAGTCCAGATTTTCCCCTTGGCCTCTATTAACATCCAAGGGAGTCGGGGCTCCTTGTCACTGCTGGGTAGGATTGGGAATTCAGGCTCCCTGTGACATCATTTTGTTTTCAGCAGCTTGACTACGATGTACCTAAATAACTAATTAATTTTCCTTATGTTTACTTGATTTGGAGTTTGATGAGTCTTAGAAGTGTGGATTTGTAGGTTTCCTCACATTTGGACATTTATTATTATTATATCTTCATGTATGGCTTCTCTGGAACTACAATTATGTATGTATTGTTTTATATGATTGCTTGATATTGGCCCCCAGCTTACTGATGATCTGTTAATTTATTTCAGTTCATTTTTCTCTCTGTGTTTTATGTTGTTTTTATGGCTATGTTCTCAAGTTTACTATTCTTTTCTCCTTTAGTTTCTAATCTGCTATTACTCCTATCATCCAGTGTATTTCATTTCACATATTGTATTTTTTTATCTCTACAAGTTTCATTTGCATTTTCCTATAGCTACCATTTCTCTACTGTTTTTGTGCATATTTGTTTTCCTTTGAATATTTGAGCTTATTTAAGATTTACAGTAGCCTTTTTCAGGTGCTTCTTTAATAATTCTGCTAGGTACTTTACATAAATAACTAATTAATTTTTACTTAAGTGAGCATTATTGTTCCTAAAGAAACTAAAGCTTAGGAAGGCAAATTAATTTGCCCAAGGTCATATAGCTAATAAATAGAAAAGTAGAATTAGAGCCCAGGATCATCTGATTCCAAAGTTTATCCTCATGATTACGATTCTATTCAACATTATCTCTCTATTTATACAACCAGTTGGTTGTTTAAACTTGAACAAGAATTATTCTTCTGCAAACCTGTTTTGATGTCTATAAAAATAGAAATCATGAAAATGTTTACTTCACAGTATTGTATATGAAAAGTACTTTTCCTCTGAAGTTATTTTTGTTGCAATTGAGGGAAGGAAAAATTTTTTTTAGAGGGCATCCCAGCAATAGCAGAACTAAGTGTGTGCATTTGGACAAGTGTGAGGTGGAAGAAAGATACCTCATTGGAAAGCTCTTGTGAAGAGGGAGCCCAAGAATATAGGGGCATTCCTTGTAGAGGTCCTTATGTAGGAAATAAAAAAAATTAGTGTGGGCTCCTTCATAAATATGCCTGGTGCTGCCTGGGTATGTCTGAGCAACTGTGGTTTCTATCATTTTCTTAATAAGATTTTATCATTTTGACATGGGTATAGTGTAGAAAAAAGAGATTGTTGCATATTGGTCACTTTAACAACTTCTAACAATCTAGGTGGTGATAATGGCTAGGATGGCATCTGGTAGACGAAGTTTTTATTGTTTAAGGTAAACATTTCTTTCTAGATTTGTATTCCTTCCCAGAGTCTTCTCTGTGGCTGGAGAGCTCAGTTTGTTTGTTCTGTGTATCCCGGGCACATTCATGAGTTACATGGAGGAGATCAGTTTCTTCTTTCATTTTTGTTTATTTTTCATCATTTGAGGTCAACAGAGCAACCCTAGGCAGCCATCTTGAAAATTAATTCAGTGTTCAATTTTTTGCTTAGTGCCAACTCTATACAAGTGTATTGCTGTAGACTTTATAGTAGGGATACAAAGTTACATAGCATGAAATTGCTAGGTAGATAGTGAGGGATTCCAGGTCTCCTAGGGAAGAAAGTGGGTGCTGTTGCCTTGATGCAATTGCCCCACCTGGGAAGAAGGACAAGGGTGGGCCCCACGCCCCCATCTTGGTCCTGCCCCACCCTAATCCTCTCCTGAGTGACTGCCATACCTGGGGGAGGAGAGAACACCCTATGAATCAGCTAATCATAACTTAGTGCGCCAGATGCAAAAGAATGAGGAGGACTCTCTAGCCCATAGGCCAAGCAGCATAGGTACCATAGAGTCCAGAAATCGATCTAGAACAACCCACGTGTGTAGTTAAGACTCAAATCATGGAACTCCCAACTGTCCAATCAAAATGGTTCCATGCTGATATCTGAGCCATAGGGAGGTCCCAATCCGGGCACTATAAAACAAGTCACAGACCTTAATCAAACTCTCTTTTCTTGCTGCGACAAGGGTTCTGGTCATCATCTGGGGAATATGTATCTTGCTCTGTAAACCTATTTCTTGCTGTTGCCCTGTAATCCTATCTTGCTGTCCCTCAATAAATTTCACCTCATGCTTGCCTTACTTCGGTGTGTCTGGTCATTCTTCAGCCATGAGCACACCAAAAACTGAGAACACAGAATAAGACTAAACCTGACAAAATATCTGCCTCTAAGGAATTCACAGTCTAGAGGAGAAAACAACACATAAGTCAAACATAATGTAGTAAAAGTAATAGGGGTAAGCCACAATGTTTGGGAGAGTCAATGAGGAGTACCTTACCCAACTGGGAAAGGGACAGACAGGCAATACACTGAAGTGGCTCCAGGGAGGGTGACTTGTGAAAGACAAATATGAGCTTCTCAGGAGTGGCAGTAATGGCAGGGATGGAGGTTCTCAGCACAGGGAGGTTCCCAGCAAAGGGAGGGGAAGCATTTGTGAAGGCCTGGAAGTATGGTGAGAACAGTGTCTCTGGTATCTGTAATTTGTTTTGATGGACTCAGGAGAAATAGGCTGGACTGATAGGCATGGTTCTGACCATGAAGAGGCTATTATGCCTCTCGGTCACAAGGGAGTTTGAATATGAGAATGTGGGTAAGGAGGTATTAATTTATATCCACACTAGAAAACAACTCAAAGTACAAGGCTGGCTGCTGACAAATCAGTTGCCTAAGATATGTGCCTGATCCCCACATGGCAGGTGATACAGAAATACTAATGACTGACTGGGCCTAAGTTCTCAGATAGGGAGGAAATCTGCTGAGTCTTTAGAGTCTGATCACGGGACAAATGGAGCTCTACCCTCTGGGCAAACAGTGGGCTATTTCTGAGGGGGCTGGGGTGGTAGCTCTGTTGGGGGGCGGTGGATGAGGTTGGCTCCCAAGGCAGAGATAGCACTGCCTGGGCTTGCACAGGTTCCTGAGTTCATAGGAAGACCACAGGGAGCTGACAAATCCACAGAGGCATGAACATGATAGAAAGCATAGGCAAGGGCTGTGTAAATGTTTAAAACCAAGCAAGGGAGTACAGAGAGGAATGTTCTGTATTATTGCCAACCTTAGTGTATCTAGCACTTGATATTCCCTTCTTAGCTCAGTAATTGTAGCTATTAGGTGCCAGGCTTTGAGCTAAGCACTTTCCTTGTATATTTAGCAAGAACAACTGACAATTTTGAGGGCTTGCATTGTCTCATGTACTGTTCTAGATTATTCCATATCATTTCTCATTTAATTCTTACATCTACCCTACAAGAAAATTGAAAAATATTATTTTCATGTTACGTGAGTCTCTCTCTCTAAGATTTGCCTAATCTTACACATGTGGGAACTAACTAGTGGATCTGGGATTTGAACCCAGGCAGCAGAACTTCTCAGAGCCCAAAGTCATTCTCATTATAACTACATAAACATCACTTCCCCTAATTATGGCTGATAAAACTGAGACTCAGGGTTTTCAGGTAAGTAGGGGAGGTGAAATGGACCTCAGTCTCTGACTCCAGTGCTGGCTGCCTTAGCTACTATATCCCACAGCTCAAAATAGTGGTAACACATCCAGAGCTAGTTTCTGTCTCTGTGGAACTTCTTCCCTGATTAGAACAATGGATAGTCCAGAATTGTATGAGGAAACTGGGCTGTGGAGAGGTCTTGCCAGACTCTCTAGGGAGCTCATACATGTGTCCCCCAGAGGGAAAACATGGATGTCTGTGCCACATAGAAGATGCTAGCCAAATAGTATTAGCTAAAGAATCCATCCATCTTGCAGGGCCCCCCACCACGGGGCCCACCTCCCTTGCTCTCACAACCAATCTCAAACATCACAGACATTAGTCCCTGAAAAGAGAACTAGGGAAGGTATCGCAGAACCAGACATGGACCGCCCTTTGCCCCACTCTCCAGGGAGCTGGAGTAGGAAAAGACAGGGCTCATGCAAGAGATGTGGGGAGGACATAGTAAATCTGTCATGAGTTGGGAATTTTAAACTGGACTAGATAAGACTTTTTGTTTCAAATAATAATAAAAAAGAAACTTGGAAAGTTTTGGAATCTGCTGAAGGAATCATTACGGGAGAATCCACAGAGCACAGGCAGTGACAGAAAAATATAAAACTGTTCCATGAGACGCTCAAGAGACCAGATATATTTGTCACCTACCAACTCAGGCCCTCCATCATAGCTGGCTCTCCCCAGCAGCTGCTCCTTGTTTTACCTTTCTTGCCCTCAGAAGACCTCCGTGTCCAACTCTGATGCTTGGTGCTGTAGCAGAGCCCTTTCAGCTCGTGGCTGAAAGCTGGCAGTTGTTAATTCTCTGGGTTCATACTATGTTCCCCATCCAGATTTTTCAACAACCTAAGGTCAAGGCACGGTGGTTGCTCAAAGGTTAGACCACGTTTGATAGAGATCACAAGTCAGGCTCTAAGTACCTCAAAGGGATGGATTCTAAAAGCCATTAAGCTGGCTTCCCGAGACCTTCCTCATGGACACTGCAGGAACCGAGCGAGAGCCCTATGTCTGCTAAACAGCTGAGCAAAACAGTCTGCACGTCCTTCCGCGGGTGGGAATTGGGATCTTACAGGGCGGGGGCAGAGGTGCGTTCTGAGGCCTTGTGCTTCTTCATGCAAGGTACTGCCCTAGGACAGAGAGAGAGTGAGCCTGAGACCTCTCTGCCTCAGTGGATAAAGTGGAAACTCTGATAGACACTTGGGAAGACCATGGGACCATGAAAGATGAGCAAATAGCTCCAAACTTTTGGACTGAGATGTTTATTGGAAATTTAATTCTTTTGAGAAAGTTTGATTCCCACCAGACCTCAGATGTCTTTCCTAAGAACAGAAAACTGAGGATCCTAAGTCAGGCCAATGTTCGGAATTGTGTCTGCAGAAGGAGACTAAAGGAGAGTGTGTGGCTGTCACTTCCCAGGCCATGGATGCCTTTATAAGTTACCCTTCATGGCCTAGAATTGATCTAAGAATGGGTACTTTTTTGACTACCTTTGTATTAATTTTATTTTTAATTGGTGCCCTATTTCAGGGAGAGCAAACTTCATGTGATTTTACGTAATTGTTATCTCGAACTATCTAAGACGGTCAGTTCATGTGTTTGTACATTCATTTGTTCAATAATTACTTATGGAGTACTTCTTATATGCCAGGTACCCAAGCTTAAATTGCCAAGTTCTGAACATTTCTAGACCCCCTCAGGAGATGTCTCAGGAAAACAAAGGCCTTTACTCAAGCTGCAGAAAGGTGGGTGTGCCAAGCCTGAAGGACAAAGTCACAAATTTTAGGACAACCAAAGGCTTCCTGGAGAAAAGAATATGAAAAAAGATGTGACTTTCACATTACGTTCCTGTTTTTCCAGGTACTGAAATCACAGAAGCATGTCAGCTTTCAGTACGGAGACTGTAGCATGAAAGAGGTAGTATTATCTACTCCTTTCCATCCCTGTTGGGAATCGGTCCACCTGAATGGGGCTTTTTACATATTTAGTAGGACTGAAATGTTGAGATTTGAACCAGAGATTACTTGACTGTTATAGCAATAGTGGTTTTTAATTTCTATCTGGGTGGAAAAAGTCTGTCATTTTTACACTGTCTCAGAACAAGATAGAAGTGAGATTGTTTACAATTTACAAACCTATTTTCATGTCCTTCGGATAGTTTCATCATGTTTCCAACATTTAAAATATTTTTTAGTCTGAAATGTCCTGGGAATGGGATGGGAACTCCTATCCTATGTCTTTGGATGGGCAGAGAAAGTTTGGGGGTAGGGATGAGACGCAATAATAGCTTTAAAGGCCTTGCTCACCATCACGCTCTCTCAGCCTATTTAGCGAAGTGATTTGAATTGCATTTTGCTTTTAGCTCTGCTCTTGTGTAGGTAGAGAAATTACTGCCTGAGCTCACAGTTGGCCCCCAGCCCTGGACCATCAGGCCAGTAAATCTCTGGGAGTGGAGTCAGCACACCAAATGTCTATACCTTTACTCTAATCTCAAAATGAACTGGACCAGAAATGATTTTTTTTTCATATTATTTTTGTTCTTAACCTTTCAAGCCTGTAGGTTTCCTCTGAGGCATTTTTTTTTTTTTTTTTTTGTCACCTAAGAGAGGACAAAGGAGGAAAGAAGAAGTGAAGGGGGGAAAAATGAAAATCTTCCCCGACATGCTCAGGCAAAACGGCCTTTCCCACATGAGGTAGGAGGCAGGAGGAACGCACGTGCCACCTGGATGGCGGCGTATGGATGTGCGTGGACCTTTCCAGGCATGTTTTTTTAAATTATAGCCATAAGGGAACATAGCAAATGTTTGCTGTGGCTTGAGCAAAACACAGACCAGAGCCCTTTTAACGATGTTTCCTATGCTTCAGGACCCTCTGTGAAGTCTCTAGCCTGTTGTTTCACTTGCTCAAAACAACAAGCAAGTGATTCGGTGGCTTGTCCTGCAGGACAGCCCGACAACCCTCACCCTGTTCTCCCTCCGGTGAATGTGCCAGACAGCATGTTTGCTTTGCCCACGGTCTCCCCACGGACGGCAGCTCAGTGCAAGCATCTTACTCGCAAACGAGCACTCAGCAGAGCCCCACAGAGGAATCTGGATGGGATCCTAACCCCCAGCCCTTCCCTTGCCTCCCCCGCCCACAACGCTAGCACTCCCCTGAGGTTGGCAGCTGCAAGGACCAGGCCCCAGTGGGAACTCTAAATTCTCCTTTATCCACAGTTCTGGCTTGGAATCAAATTGCTGATACCGGTGACACCTCTCCTGAGGGAAGCACTTGGCACTGGGCTGCTGGAGGAGACACCGTTATGTGTCCTTTAGAAAGTCAGGACAGTGAAAGATCACTTCTGATTGGGGGAGGTGGGATCGGACAAGGGCATTAAACTAAGATGACAGGAGAAGACACTTGGAGAGGGAGGAGATGCAGATCAGGAATTGTCTTTCGTGACACTCCAAATGGCTAGGGCACCCTCCCTGGGACTCTTGTCAAAGCACTTATCCTCAGGACTTTAATCTGTTGTTTACCTTTCAGACGAGATGAGAGGGTGACCTTTTCAGGGCAGTGACTGTGTCGTTGGATTCGACTCCATATGGCCTTACCTAGCACAGGTATGTCAGGGAGTAAGTACTTCATAAATGCTTGTTGACCTGAGCCGAAATGTCCACAGCATGAGCGAAGCTCAGCAGGCAGGTGCAGGAGAGAATAAGAAGACAGGGGAGAGATGGGAATAAAGCTGGAAGGGAAGTGGGTGTTTTCTCTTCCTGTGGGTCATGTAGCTGAAACGTTTTCGGGTAGTCAACAAAGATTTCTGAGAACACTCGTGTAGGCTCTGCTTTCGGTGCAGGAGGTGAGATGGCAACTGTGACCTCCCAGTTCCCTCCTCCCTCCGGCTCCTGAGAGAACGGAGGCCATCAGACCTCTGTCATCCAGCCAGCACCTCAACTGACAACCGTGCCTGCCAGCAAGCCCACGTGTTCTGCCCACCTTCCCATTAGATGCAGGAACAGTTCCTGCAGCTTGGGGGGCCAGGCCATCCCCCATAAACTGGTTCTTCTCTTCTTTCATCTACCGCAGGACTTTGCTCCTACAGGTGTCCTGAAGTTATCCCCTCTCTTCTGCATATACAGTTTCTCCTTCTCTGCAGAATCATTCTCATCCACACTCACAGCAGTATCTCCCATTTTAGCTGTTGACCCATTTCTCTGCCCCTGTTTATATCAAAGTTCATCAAAAGAGTATATTATATATTATATCTGTCTTTAACTCCTAGCCTCCTGTGTTCCACTTAGCCCACTCCAGTCACATTTGTGTCTCCAAACTCTGTTGAAAATGCTCTGGCCAAGGTCGCCCATGATTTCCGTCTTCCAAAACCAACAGTTTGATCATATCTCCCGCCTTGCCCAGTTTGTTTCAACAAGTCTTGCTGTTCTTCAAAACACCAAGCTCTTTCCTCCTATGTACTTGCTCCTTCCTTTTTCTGGAACATGCTTCTTTCCAACTTTTGCCAGGCTCTCTCCCT
Source organism: Lepilemur ruficaudatus (assembly GCA_963574885.1). Lineage (NCBI taxonomy): Eukaryota > Metazoa > Chordata > Mammalia > Primates > Lepilemuridae > Lepilemur > Lepilemur ruficaudatus. The sequence continues at coordinate 4,158 of CAUYRT010091377.1, read as the reverse complement.
TACTTCATTCAAATCTCTGCTCAGAGGAACCACCCTGTCATTCTCGCTGATGAGGAAGTCGTCCTTCATACCTGCTGCACCTTCCTCTACTCCCATATCCTGCTGTGTCTTCCTTCTTAGCACTTATCATTGCTGATACTATGTATTTATTTTAAAATGAGTGTATGTATGATTTCCCAGTGGAATATAAACTCACATAACTCAGGGACGTTGTTAGTCTTGTCCCTTCCATATGTGCAACACCCAGGGGAGTGCTGGCACACAGTCAGCCCTCCGTAGACAATGGTGAATGATGACTGAATGAAGGCACAGCCTGCCCCTAAGGAGCTCACAGTCTAATTGGGAATAATGATGATGAGGCGGATGATGATGATGATGATAAATAGTACAAAGTGCCATATACATATAAACACACATATAATCAGTAAATCTTCCCAACAGCTATGTGAAGTTATGAAGTAGGTGGTATTATGTCTGCTTCTTTATAGATATGGAGACTGAGGCTGTAGAAGAGTTACATAACTTGCATAGGGCTATACTATGGTCAGCAAAAAGAGCAGCGACTCAAACACGGGTACTTCTGACTCCAGAGCTGTTCTCTTCAGCCTTGAGATCACAGTCTGACGGCATGTTAAAAGGTCACCCCATCTGTTCAGGATGTCTTAGTGTGGATATGGCAGTTCCGCCTACTTGTGAACAGTGAACACTCATTTATGCTTGCTTGGTAGAAAAGAGTGCTGACTTTACTCATTTTGCTATAAAAGTTGTCTCTATGCCAGAAGCCAAAATACACAGGGTCGGTAAATATTTTGTACTTGGTTATGAGCAAGGACCCAAATCCAATTAATGTTGGCTCAGTGTGATATGGTTGTTCACTAGTTTTAGGAAATAGGTAGGTAAGTTCGATTCCAATTTGAAGATATTCCTTGGTTGTAGTTCAGCTGAGTATTTTAGGAAATTAAAACCTTTTGATCTATTTGGGTTTGTCTGAGTTCAAGCACAGTTTGTTCCCTGCCGTGGTTTATAGTCAGGGTTGGTGCAAGGCCCTGGCTACTGGGTTTCATGGTCTGGGTTTCCCGTAGGCCCATAACCTGCCCCACAGAGTGTGGAGAAGCCTAAGAAAAGCTTTATCTAAGAATTGGCATGTGTGGGAAGTGATCATAACTTGAGTTAAGCTAGAAATAATGGGTTCCATTCTGGCCAGCCACATAAGTAATTTTAAAGTTTCTAGCAACCACATTAAAAAAAAGAAAAACAAGTGAAATTAATTTTAATAGATTTTTATTTAAACTAAAATACCCAAAATATTATTATTTCAACATGTAATCTATGTAAAGAATGATCAAATCTGGTCTGTATTTTACACACATAGCATATCTCAAATTAGATCAGCTACATTTCAAGTGCTCAATAGCACATGTAGCTAGTGACTACTACTGTATTGGATGGTGTATATCCAGAGAGTAAGAATGGATTCTGATTTTGTTTTGATGATGATAATGATGATGTTGTAATTATTATTTTCTTTGCATATACTAGGCACATAGAATCTTTGATTAGGAAGCAAACCGAAAGTTTGTATAGCCTAATTATCTGTTAGATGCTTGAATCTTTTAGAAAGTGTCACGTAAGATACTCAAGTATGACCTAAGATACTAAGATACTGTTAGATAAGAGATCATCCAATATCTGTTTACACTAGAATAGGGAACATACCCCCTCTGAAGTAACTTATTCCATCTCTGGCCAGCTTTCATTATTATAAAATGATCCTTTGAATAGAGCAGAAAATTGTCCCGTTAGTGTTTCTCTTGTGGTTCTACACTTAGAAGCCGCAGAAAGTAAATCTGATTCCTTTCACAGGACTGTTGCTTTTATATTTGAAGATAGCTAGCATGTCTTGTGTCAAACTCCTCCAGAAAAATGGCCTTATTGCTTCTAGCATCACTCTTGACGGTTTTGAGTCTTCTCAACATCTTTTGCTGTGAACAGTTCTAGGTTCTCAATGTCCCTCTTAAGGTGTGATACCCAGAGCTGAGCTCAGTAGCCTCGTGCAGTCCCGCCATCCCCAGGTAAAGTGAGATTGTGAACTCTCCAGCCTCTGTCACACTTCTACTGTACCGTTATCACAACCCACTGTCGCTTCATACTGAGCTTGGCCACAAAATGTCTAAAATATGATCCCTGTGCCACATCTTCCTTTCCATTGAACTAATCTATATCTCTCCATTGTTATTTCCAGGCCTTAGAGCATATTTTTCAGTCCTCCTGGGACTATCTTCTCCCCATGTTTGCCTGGAAAATTTCTGCTTATCCCTTGTGTTTTATTATAGGTTTCACCACTTCTTCCAGATTAGGTCCCACTCTCATGTGCTCCTCCAGGGTTGCATTCTGCACGCATCACAGCAATTGCCACACTCTTGTGATTTTCTGTATATCTGTCTGTGACTCCTACTAGACTGTAAATTGTGTTAGGATGGGGATCGACACTGTTGCATCCTAAGTGTCTAGCACGGTACAAAGTAGATGCTCAGTAAATAATTTATAATTAAATGAATACATTTTGATGACCACATACTGAGGTAGTTATTATCATCTTCATTTTGCAGATGAGGCAGTCGAAACTCAGAGAATTTGTTAAGCTTGCTAAGGCACAGAGTGACTGGTAAAGTTGAGATTCAAGGCCCAGCGTTTGGGTTCTGGAGCTAATGATCTCATCATAAAATCAGTTACACATGCCTTCCATATATTTCCCAATGTCTGAAGTTTCTTAACAAATGATAGAGCCTTTAGAGTCTTATGGAGATGAGACTGAAATGCAAATACCAGAAAGAGAGAGAACACAGTAGACTGACTTCTGCTAACACTAAAGCATTAATACTGATGATGCCAGATGACCTCCTAGAAATAGGGTCTGACTTTAAGGGTCGTGGGAGCCTAGTGTTCTTGTCATGCAAATCTGGACAAATCATTTGTTGCCAGTCTCTCAGTTTCCCGTAGTAAATACTTCCTCATTATTTGATGTACTTGGTTTCCAAGCAGTTAGACAAGACCAGTCCTCCATGCTTTGCTCCTTTTCATATGAACCACCACAATCAGAAATGATTGATTCATCTGAAGTGGCATTACTTTTCTACTTGTAAAAATTAGACATGTTTATGTTGAAAATTTTTTTCTTTAAATTTTAAATAATGGAGACAAAAACAACCCCTAACTACATATTCTTTTTTTTTCTTTTGCAAGTACTTATATATTTTCTCAAATTTGGAATCAATCACTACATGTTATTTCTTTACATAATATATTAAGAGTTTTTTTATATTATTAAACATCCTCTCCTACGTGGTTTTTAATGATTGCATAGATTCACTCTAGGTGTGTTCCATGCATATATCAAATTAGTTCCACATTGTAGATATTTAGGGTTGTTTCCAGTTTTAGATTCTATAAATAATATGGCAATACTTATGCTTTGGACATTAATCTTTACACACATGACTGATTAAGGAGAAATTTTTTTTTCTCATCTAATTGGTCAAATGCTGTGCTGGGTCTTATTAGGATAAGAACTCCCCATAACTGGGCCCTCACCTTAAAGTACTTATAAAATTTTGACCCTCAGCAGCAGTCAGATTGAATCAGGGATTAGAATTCCTGATTCCTAAGTACCTCGATTAGATTTGGTTCCTTGGAACTCTTTCCTTGCTCTCCCATTTTCCTGTGGCATCAAGAGCTGAGCTCGAGGGTGGGACTAGAGGCCTTTCTGTTTCAAGCACTTATCTCTGCCAGTAGCGCTGTCCCTGACCCAATGCCAAAATAGGGAAGAAAAGTTAGTATTGAGATTGAGGACAGGCAGAGGTCACTCTGCCCCAAAGGCAGAGGCGGGCAGCACAGAGAGAGAGAGAGAGAGAGAGAGAGAGAGAGAGAGAGAGAGAGAGAAAGAGAGGAGGAGAGAGAGAGAGAGAACGCGCGCAAGGGAGCAAATAAGCAAGATTCACATATACTTTCATTTGAGTCTTTTTTTTTAAACCCAGAAAAAGAAAGAAAACAACTGCTTAAGTTAATACTGCCCTGGGGGCAGCCTGAATGGACATAACTTGAACCAAGTGGCTTGTCACCCTGCTGCCATTATGACCCTTTCAGGGTCCAAGAAAATGC
>CAUYRT010091376.1:0-28426 GCA_963574885.1 Lepilemur ruficaudatus | reverse complement strand
CAATTAATTTCTTTCTATTTATAGTAGAGACAGGGTCTCGCTCTTGCTCAGGCTGGTCTTGAACTCCTGACCTTGAGCTATCCACCTGCCTCGGCCTCCCAGAGTGCTAGGATTACAGGCGTGAGCCACCGCGCCCGGCCTAAAATTTTTTTTAAAAAAACTTTTTATATTGTCCTCATATTGCCTGGATAGCAAAAAGGTTACCTGTTTTATCTAATATACATACAGATTATCATCTTTTCGTAGTGCTTTACCGTTTCCAAGATACTTTCATGTGTCTGATCTCATGCAATGCCTGCCTGGCCTCCACATTTTAGAGGACCAGCCGCATATGGCAGAGTTTAGCCCCTAAGTGTCAGGGACATTCAGTGACTTGCCCCTTGGACATACCAAGCTGTGGACCAGCTCTGCTTCTGAGAGCAGCTGGCCCTCCATTTCCCAATTTCTCCTGAAGAGGAAGGCACGGGGACTGTCACCTACTTATATGTTCATAAATACACAGGTATTATTTCCCCAATCAATATTCTTTTTTTGTAGAACTCTACCTTATTCATAATTATGTTAACAAATTAAAAAGAAACTTTCCTCCAAAATACCCATTTTCTTTTTGTGTTCTGTTGATCTAGTGCTCCCTTTCCCTCCTCCCACTTTTTTTCATATGAATTTTGTATATTTTATTGCCTTTTGAGTTCAGTTGTAGCCACCCCCTTTCTAGCATGTTCTGTCTGTGCTGTGGGGCTTTGCCTCCTGCAGTGCTCCTCAGCAGTCCTCTCCCCCTTGTCCTGTCCACACAGGACACTTCCCTTGCTAGGTCTCTGCTCCCCAGCCTCCCACTTTTGCAGGGAAATGCCCTCTGAGGCCCTCCTGGCTCTTCAGGGGTTCTGTCTTTGCTCTGAGGTGGTCTTCGCTCTCTGTTGTCCCTTTGAGGCCAGCTTGTCGTGCTGCGCTTATCACATAACATCAAACTGTTCTTTGGGCCATTTCAGAAATAGAATCTTTCTACAATTAAAAACATTTTTTTAAACCAGAACATTTATTGTGTGACTGATGATTGAAATCCTTAAGCTGAACTGGATCCTGCAGCAGCTGCCCCCTTGGGTGTAGGTGTTCCTTCACGGATGCATGCCGTGAATCTGCAGTGTACAATTTTTAGGTGCCTCATTTGATCAGTCTGGTGGTTCCGGTGGTATTTCATCTTTTAGCCTTGGCACTCCAGTCATTCTTTCTCTTGAGTGGCTTCGCAGAGTAGCCACTCTTGCCACAGGTGGCTTCTGAAGGTGGTAGGCCTTAGAGCCAGAGCAGCAGCACAACGTGGGCATCTTAAATCCAAACGATGACATTGCCTTTGTTGTTCGCGTCTGTGGCCAAAAACAAAGAACAGATATATGTGTTTGCTTTTCTTTCTTTTTTTTTTGGAGACAGAGTCTTGCTCTGTTGCCTAGGTTAGAGTGCTGTGGTAGCCTCAAACTCCTGGGCTCAAGCAATCCTCCTGCCTCAGCCTCCTGAGTAGCTGGGACTACAGGCATGTGCCACCATGCCCAGCTAATTTTTTCCCCTCCTCCCTTCCCCTTTCTCTGCGGGGTATGCTCTGGGTGGTCCCTCATGACTTACGAACACCTTTTCTCGGTCTCTGCTGATCTGATTACTTCAGTTTGAACCAGCCTCATTCTGAGTTCATTCCTTCATATATTCATTCATGCAGCATTTTGTGCCAGGCACTGTAGTAATCTACATTTTCAAGGCTGTATCTGCTATTATCACACCACTACCACTTGCAGAAGTTTGGGTCACTGATATGCCTTTGACCTGATGCCCATTTCATAAACCCAGGTATTCCTCTCAAGTAATACATATCTCTTTCCCAAAGAATTAAGACCTAGATTTTAATTCTTATGCAAAGGGGGTATCTGGCCCAGACCCCTCACTGCCACACCTCATTCTTTTCTCAGCCTTGGGACTTTAGATCCCTTTCTCCTCCCTTGTTATCTGTTTGCTATTCCTAGAACAGATCATCGAGATCGTTCCATTCACTCACGGCACTGCTCTGGAGCCCGTTTGACTGTTGTCGCTACACTACCCTGCCCCTCCTTGCCGGCCAATGGCTTCCCATTTCTTCCCAGCTTGTCAAGCTCCTGGAGGTCTCAGGAGAGTCTCTAACATCTGTGCACAGACCGCACCCAGGACTCTGCAGAAGTGATCTTTGAGGGTGTGAGTGAAGGGAGAATTTGAAAATAGAAAAAATTTCTCCATTCATTTTACCTTTTGAGACTAACCCATAAGGCCTGACACAGTCTGCCTGGGCCCAGGATTATAAGTCTTTTGCAGGGACTCTCCTGAGGCCTTCTTGTTTATATGGGTGCTGGAGGCTCATTGGGCTTGGTCTAGCTCCTCCCTGAGCTGCCTTATTAGAGGAACCTCTGGAGAGAGGAGATCCTCCTGGGAGGAGTCCCGAGTGCTACTGTCCTCTCCTCCTGGGCCTTCTCCACTTGGCTGGAGCTCTGCTTTGAAGCCAAGGTGAGGAGAATATCTGGGTGTCACACATGCTTGGTGCGGTTTAAGGGGTGGAGAAGCCTTTTATTTGTTCTTCTGCCTCTTATTTCCACACCCGCACCGCCAGAAAGAGAATGTTGGAAGTAGAATGTTAATAGCACAGTCAGTTCTACGGCTCAAGACATGGCTTGTTTACCTCTCTTCTATAGGTGTTGCGGGTGGAGGGGGGAATTCTATTATAATTGCCTTGCGCGTGAATTTTTCTTTAATGCAAAATTCTTTAGGAAGAAGAAAAAGGATTGTACTTGGCTGTTTCCCTGACCAATTAGAGAGCTCACAGGCTGCCGTGAGGGAAGGGACCTGGGCATGTGACTAAAGATTTTGCACTTGATGGTGGATGATCCATCAGGGATAAGAAGACATGCTAAGGTAGGGGAGAGCTAACCAGCTTCCAGTTTGTCCCCTTCCTGTAGCAGGAGGTCTTCCTGGACCATCCCAGGTTCTAGGCCACCCTTGGAAGACCTTCCCTGCAGCCCACCGTAGGCTGTCAGTATTGCCAGCCCTGCCAGCCCATAAGGCTGAGGTCAAGTCACCTCTTGACCTAGGTCACCCAAGTTCAGGCTAAACAAGCTCTCCATTATTATACAGAATGTCAACAGTTTTCCAGACCTTTCTCCCTTGTTGGTAACTCTCTCATGTCCACCGGAGCAGTGGACTAGCACTGTTGTCGGTGTTAGATATTCTCATGCTTAAGTCTTGCCAAGGCAAACGCATACACAAAGGCAGATCCTGAGGACAATGTATGAAGCAACGAACATCAACCTAGAAAATAAGATTAGCCCTGCCTGGCCTGACTTCAGTTTTCCTTGGAGCTTAGTTCTAGAATTTCAGACTTGACCTCTTTTCTTAGCTTATCAATCCTCCATACCCTTGAACTCCTTTATCCTAGGTAGGAAAAGGTGAGAGGCCATCTCTGGAAACCTATACCAATTTGCACACTCCCTTTTGATAAGCAAAGTACTTTCACATACATTTCTGTGGGGGGGTGGTGGTTAGGAATCTTGTTTTGTAGATGATTTGCCCGAGGTCACAAAGAACCAGGGCTGGGATCCAGGTTTTCTGTCACCAGATCTTACTTCCTGCAGTGCCATGTTTTTTTCCCTTCAGGGTTTATTGGTTCCGTAACCACCCAGTGCCTACTTGGATCCTTGCTCTGTTAGGCTTTGCAGAGTCCTGTGTGACTAAGCCTTTGTCTCAGGCAGCTCCTAGGGATTCAGGTTCACTGGAAACTGGAATGAGTGACCTGCTACCTGTAGCCGGCTGTGTCAGTTACGCGGTGAGGCCCTCCTTAACCTCGTTAGGAGCAAACACCCGGTGAGGCCCTCCTTAACCTCGTTAGGAGCAAACACCGTACATAGAAAACTGCTTGGCGACGAGTGGCACAGGCCTTCTGTCCACAGCTGCGGGCCTGGCCCGACCCACACTGGGGAGCGCTAAGGGCAGACCGCAAGGGCTGGCCCGGGTCATTCTGTGAAGATTGGTGAATGGAACTGTGCCCCTTCCCTGGGAAGAGATCGGCACCTGGCTGAGGTCATTTGTTCGGGCTGAGCTCCAGCAGCAGCAGTGTGAGTTCCAGCAGAACCGGTAGCTAGAAGATATATGGGTTGGCGTGTTTGCTTTGGAGGGCGAGGAGGAGGAAGGACCGAAGCAGAAGGGCGTGGCCTTCCTGCTGAAGAGCTGGAGAGCACTGGAGGAAAGACGGGGCAGCCAGGGGTGTTAGTACTGAGCCGGGGATGCTGAAAGGTACGAGCAGGGGCTGGTGCCTGGAAGGACTGAGGAAGAAGGGAGGCTGAGTCAAACTGGGGTCTCACGGTGTGGACGGAAAAAATCCAAACTCTGAAATATTTGAAAGACGTTTATTCTGAGCCAAATTTGAGGACCATGACCCAGAGCCACTCCCAAGAAGCCTTAAGCAAGTGGACTTGCTGTGGCTGGGTTCCAGTTACAGTTTAGTTTTATACATTTCAGGGAGACAGGGCTTATAGATAAAGTCATAAATCAATACGCGGGAGGCATACATTGGTTTGACCCAAAAAGGTGGGTTTAAAGATTCTTTGGCTTGTAATTGGTTAAAGACATGAAGCTTTGTCTAAAGGCTTGGAATGTTTTGACATAAGGAGCTGTTATCAGAGATAAGCCACCAGACATAGATTTGTTGTGTAAATTGAGGACCTGCAGGTGTGTCTTGCATGCCCTTAGGTCTATCAGTGGGTCACAAAGGACTTCTCCAAGAAGAGAGGGGGGCATGATGAGGCATGTCTGACCTCCCTCCTCCTGGCAGACAATTTAGTTTTAGGATAGTCCTTTGGCCACGAGGGGGTCCATTCAGTTAGCTGGTGAGGGGGGGTGAGCCTAAAAATTTTATTTTGGTTCACAGGGGACTGGAACCAGGCTCCCCCAGTGGGCCCAGGATTTCTACCTGGTTACCCTCTCTGTGCCTTTGGCAGAGATGTGTTGTGGAAGTCTCCCACCTGGTGTGCCGCCTCTGAGGCCTATGGTCCCTCTCCTAGGAGCTCCCCCCAGGGGAGGGCCCTGGCACAGCCCTCTGCGGGATGGAGCCGAGTCACTGCGGGAGCCCTTGGTCTCTGTGTGATCACTGGGCATGGGCACACAGAGGCCTGCTGCCGGCTCTGGGCTTCATGGGGCTACTGTGTAGCTGAGGGAGCGCTTGCTTTGCTCTACAGCTGTTTACTGAGCGCGATGTGTTCTAGGCCCCAAGCTACATATACACACACGTCTCCCCAAAGACACAGCAGGGAAAAGAAGGCCCTGCCCTGTGTCCTGTCATCAGAGGGGAGAGGCAGAAGGCCAGTTCCTGTTCAATTACAGCTGTGCCCAGTGCTGCAAAGGCAAAGCACATGGATAATGAGAGCGCGCTACCCCTGCGGTGGTCCTGGGGGAAGCCTCCCTCCTGCCGTGGTTATCTGCCTCCCACAGCAGGCAGCGTCCGGGTGTGGATCTTGGCAGAACACAGGGAACCTCAGGCAGGGTTTGGAGGCTCAGCTGCTCGCCCTCTGTGTGATGGAGTGGAGGGCGGGAGGAGCCCTGGCCTCTCCGCCCCTTCCCTCGCCGGCTGGCTGGAGTCTTGCGGAGCTGATGGCCTGTGAGCCCCGTGTGGCACACGTTAACCAGCCCCTGGGAGTGTCATTGGGGGTGATGGCAGATCACCAGGCTCTCCCAGGGAGCCCTGATGGCAGGGGATAGGGTCTGTTTCAAGTTGAATTACCCGCTTTCTTGCCTGGCTGCAGATTATCAGTTTGTAGATTATCTAGGTTTGTTCTTCACATTTTTGGAGCCTTTACTATGGGCCAGGCTCAGTCCTTCCCTCAAAGAACTAGCTGCTCTTTCTGCTTTCTTTCTTCCTGGCTTCTTACCTGTTGACCTTACTGAGAGAGGTTGGGCAGGGGTAAGGTGTGAAATTCAAAACAAACCACCCTGTCTTACCCAATAGGAGCTCGGGCAGAAGAGCTGACAGGGAGACAGACAGAGGCCCGTTGGCTTACGGAAGTGTTCGGGTTGCCTGAGATTTTGAATTGTTTAGGTGGCTTAATATCCCTAGAGAGTAGAAAATAAGAAGTAGCTGGGCTTTGAGTTTCTAGATTCCTTTTTGAGGGCAACCTTCCTGACCCTTCTAACCCACCGTGGTGTCTGTGTCCTCAGGGCCAGTCCCACCCAGGCCTGGCCACACGTGTTCCCCATCCAGACTCTTCACCTCAGAGGACCCCACACTTAAAGTGTCTTTCTCCTAATCTTCCAAGTCTTTCTCCAGTGCCTGGAGCCAGCTGGGGCCTCAGCGCCATTCCGGCGGGGTACTTCGCACCCACGCTGGGGTCCACGCTGATCCTTGGGGATACCCTCCATCCCTTTACTCTGTTCTGTGGAGCCGTTCCAGGGCCCCGTGTCAGAGCTCAGTTTAGGGGGATGGCTACAGTATTTCTTTTGTGGGAGCATGTGAGATTGGCCTTCCAGAACAGTGCTGGCACACTAATTTTAAGTGACTCAAGTTTTCTTATATAGACAGGTCCTCAAAATCTATTTGTCTGCGTCCCCACACATCCTAGGGACGGCCCTGCCCAGGGGCCACCCACCGGGCTCTGCTCTGCTTAGCAGCTCTGGGTTTGGACCAGAAAAGAGGACAAGGGCCTATTGTGTGTCCCTGGGGCCTGAAAGGCACTTTGTTTTCCCCATTTGGCTCTACAGGCCACGTGGCTTTGCTGCTTCTATGGCTGTCACAGACTCCAGGGAGAAATTTTTCCTGTGTGGACTTCACACATCGTTTTGCTGACTGTCCTGGAAGGACGGGGCTCTCGGCCAGCTTGGGCTCTTGTGTTAGTTGCTGCTGGATGGGGGCCCGTGCCGTGCCGTAGTGCCGAGAGAGAGGGAGCCGTCCCTCCCAGGGGACCTCAGCTGTCTCTTGGCGGAAAGGGGGAAAACCCTTTTGTTAACACAGCACTGGGGAGCTAGTTGGCAGGAAGGAAATGTGGGAATTGGTGGGAAAGCGCCCCCGCCAGGGTGGCCCGAGGCTGGGGGCGGCTGGGCAACAGCAAGAGACGGTAGCATTTGCTGCCCTCTCCTTTTTTTGCCATCTTGCCTTCCTGCCCCAACCGCACCACTCCCTCTTGGCCCCCTCTAGTGTGGAAGCAGGAAAGTGATCCCCAGAGTTGAAGCTGCCTATTTTGTGTCGAGCTTGAGGGAATGGAAAGGTGGTGTTGGGCAGAAAGAAAAGCAGAGAGCAGGTCTTGAGGTTTGCAAACCTCAGAAGCATCCGTTCGGCTGAACTCCAGGTCCTGCAGGCTGGTGGTCATGCAGAGTGCTGAGGTCCCCTCCCACCCGGCTCAGGACAGGAGTCACGTCTACCCCCCTCCCGTGCTCTTCTGTGTCACTTTGGCTGTTGTTTTATTCTCAAGTTGGTCTTACCTTCCCCTAGGCCAGCGGGCAGTGCTGTCCTCGACCTGTGGTTCACAAAGTGTGGTTCTCAGGCCCCTGCGGGCCCTCAAGACCATTCCAAGGGGGTCTGTGAGTTAAAAAGATTATTTTTCTATTTTTATTTTTTCTGTAGAGATGGGGCCTTGCTCTTGCTCAGTCTGGTGTCAAACTCCTGACCTCGAGCGATCCTCCCGCCTCGGCCTCCCAGCGTGCTAGGATTACAGGCATGAGCCACTGTGCCTGGCGGCCTTTTATAATGATAGTGATAGGTTACTCTCCTTTTCCATTGTGTTGACATTTGCACTGATGGTGCAAAAACAGTGGTGGGCAGAACTGCTGGTGCCTTTGCAGGGGTTAGGGCAGTGGCATCAGGCTGCCTGGTGGCCCAGAGGCCTCCTTCCCCATGTACTCCCAGTGTGACAGAGCCAGCTTCATTAAGAGTGGCCTTGATGAAGCAGTTAAAGCTATTCGTTTTGTTAACTCCATGCTTGTGTATTTGCCGTTAACATCCTGCGTGAGGAAATGGAAGTACATATTCTGCTCGCTGAGCTACAGTTGTTTCAAGGAAAGGCACTTCTGGGATTGTCTGAGTTGCATGCTGAACTAGCCGTTTTGTTTTTTTCAGGGAACACTGGGTTTACTTGAAAGAACTGACAGAAAACTGGTTATTCAGACTTGGGTATCTAACAAACTTTTTCTTGAAAATGAACATAGTGAGCCTGTTGCTTCAAAGAAAATAGCTAGCAATATTTGTGACTAATGGTAAAATTAGAGTTTCTAAGCAAAAATTAGATTTTGGAAAACTCGTATTCATCATCATGAGCTTGACAGCTTAAAGACTTTTCTGATGAGATTGGTGGTGATGCTATAAATGTGGTATTTTGGCATTTTATTATAAAATATGTTAACATCTTCAAGATCAGCATAACTCAGTGAACCAATATTTTTCAGATGACCAGTGTGTGAAGTTACAAAATCAAGCTGGGTGAAAGGCCCATTTGCAATTCAAGAAAGGCCAATGGATTTTATTATTATTAATTTTTTTGCAGCATATTATGGGGGTGCCAATGTTAGGGTTACGTAATTGCCCTTGCCCCCCCCACCTTAGGCCAATGGATTTTAACGTCACAGAGTAAGAAAAGTTCACAGGGTTTCAGATTCCACATTAAAATTAGCTATTACTGATTGAGTTTTGGGGTAGTATTAAAGAGGAATAGCCACAATTGTCTGAAAAGGCCATTGAAGTATTCCTCCATTTTGCAGCTACACGTCTGGGTGAGTCCAGATCGTCTTCTTAAACCATGTGTCACAATAACTTGAATACAGAAGCACAAATGGGAGAAGACAGCTGTCGTCTATTGAGCTGGACATTAGGGAGATTTTCAAAAATGTAAAGCATTCTAAATTCTTTTTAAAAAGTCATGTTTCATTAAAATATTGATGTTAACCTGTAATGCGTTTATTATTTTTAAATTAATAAATGTAAATGAGGGCACTGCATCCCATAGTAACCTAGCACGGAATTTGCTTTGCCTACAGAAAGTCCTTCTCCCCTGCTAGAAGACTCTGTGAGGTCAAGGAGCATACAGACTTTTTGTTGATGGTTAACAAGCAAAAACAAAAACTTTGGTTTATACAAGGATTTTAACTTTTCAGGAATCTTTAACTTGTATTACTTTGTAAAATTTATTTTTATTGCAGCTTTACTAAGATGTAATTCACGTACTATAAAATCCACCCTTTTAAAGTATATAGTTCCAGTGTTTTTTTTGTACGTAATGTTGTGCAACCATCTTCACTAATTCCAGGACATTCTCGTTACCCCAGAAGGAAACCCTGTGCCCATTAGCAGTCACTTTCTGTTACCCTTACCCCCCAGCCCTTGGCAACCACTAATCTACTTTTTTGTCTCTATGGATTTGCCTGTTTTAGATATTTTATATAAATGGGATCATACGCCATGTGGCCTTCTGTGTCTAGCTTCTTTCACCTAGGATGTTTTCACAGTTCGTCTATTTTGCGGTAATAGCACCTCATTTCTTTATGACTGAATAACATTCCATTGTATGGATATACCATATTTTGTTAATGTATTCATCAGCTGATAGACATTTGGGTGGTTTCACATTTGTTGGCTGTTGTGAGCAACGCTGCTCAGAACATCTGTGTGCAAGTTTTCGAGTAGGTACATGTTTTCAGTTGTCTTGTGTACATATTAGGAGTGGAATAGCTAGATCATATTGTAACTATGTTTAACCATTTGAGGAACTTCCAGACTGTTTTCCAAAGTGGCCACACCATTTTACATACCCACCAGCAGTGTATAAGGGTTCCAGTTTTTCCATAGGCTTTTTTAGAGAAATGCCTATTAAGATCCTTTGCCTATTTTATTTTATTTATTTATTTTTGAGACAGAGTCTTACTCTGTTGCCCCGGCTAATTTTCTCTATTTTTGGTAGAGATGGAGTCTCGCTCTTGCTCAGGCTGGTCTCGAACTCAAGTGATCCGCCTGCCTCGGCCTCCCAGAGTGCTAGGATATTAGGTGTGAGCCACCGTGCCTGGCCCCTTTGCTTGTTTTAAACTGGGTTGTCTTTTCCTTTCCTTTCTTTTTCTTTTTCTTTTTTTTTGAGACAGGGTCTCATTCTGTCATCCAGGCTAGAGTGCCGTGGCATCATCCTAGCTCATAGCAACCTCAAACTCCTGGGCTCAAGCGATCCTTCTGCCTCAGCCTCCTGAGTAGCTGGAACTACAGGCATGCGCCACCATGCCCGGCTAATTTTTTTTATATATATTTTTAGTTGGCCAATTAATTTCTTTCTATTTTTAGTAGGGACGAGGTCTCTTGCTCAGGCTGCTTTCAAACTCCTGACCTTGAGCCATCCGCCCACCTTGGCCTCCCAGAGTGGGTTGTCTTTTTATTGTTGGGTTGAAAGAGTTCTTTATGTATTCTGGATACTAGGCCTTTATCAGATTATATGATTTGTAAAAATTTTCTCCCATCCTATGAATTATCTTTTTAAAAAATATTTTTAAAAATATTTAAACTCTTCTTTTTTTTTTTTTAATGTTTTAACTGCCTACCTACTTCTGGAGTGAAATTTTCACTTTCTTGATGATGGTGTTAGAAGCACATTTTTTTATATTGATGAAGTCAATTTATCTATTTTTTTCATTGTTTCCTTGTATTTTGGTGTCATATCTAAGGAACCAACCCAAGGCCACAAAGATTTATATTTTGTCCTAAGAGTTTTATAGTTGTAGCCCTTATATTTAGTCTTTGATTTGTTTTGTGTTAATTTCTGTAAATGGCATTAATTTCGGTAGGTTCTGTAAAGGGACCCCTCTTCATTCTTTTGCTTGTGGATATCCAGTTGTCTCAGCACCCTTGCTGAAGATCAGCTGGCTGTAAGAGTTTATTTCTGGGCTCTCAAGTTCTAGTCTATTGATCTATATGTCTGTCTGTATGCCAGTACTATGCTGCACGGTTACTGTAGCTTTGTAGTAAGTTTTGAAATCCGGAAGTGTAAGTCCACCAACTTCGTTCTTTTTCAAGATTCTTCTAGCAATTCTACAGTAGTTCTCTTGCATTTCCATGTGAATTTAGGATCATCTTGTCAATTTCTGCAAATTAAGGCATCTGTGATTATAATAGGGATTGCATTGAATCTGTAGATCAATTTGGGGAGTATTGCCATCTTAATAACATTAAGTCTCTCATCCATGAACATGGGGTGTCTTTCCTTTTGTTTAATTTCTTTCAGTGATACTTTGTAGTTTTCAGTGTATGAGTCTTGTACTTCTTTTGTTAAATGTATTTCTCATTTTAAGTATTTTATTCTTTTCAATGCTTGTCTTACTTTCTATTGATTTAACTTTATTTTTGTTTGTTTGTTTGTTTTTGTGAGACAGAGTCTCGCCCTGTTGCCCCCATTAGAGTGCAGTGGCGTCATCATAGCTCACTGCAACCTCAAACTCCTGGGCTCAAGTGGTCCTCCTGCCTCAGCTTCCTGAGTAGCTGGGACTACAGGCCTGCATCATGACGCCTGGCTAATTTTTCTATTTTTAATAGAGATGGGGTCTCGCTTTTGCTCAGGCTGGTCTGGAACTCCTGAGCTTGAGTGATCCTTCTGCCTTGGCCTCCCAGAGCGCTAGGATTAGAGGTGAGGCATGAGCCACCCTGAACACCAGGCTTAACTTTGTTATTTAATCTCCTTTTCACTCCTTTCTTAACTAGCCTGGGGACAGGGATATGTCCTCACAGGTCCTGGCATCTCATACTACAATGCACTGCAGTAAATATTTTATTTTTTTATTTTTTGAGAGAGACAAGTTTTGGTATGTTGCCCAGGCTGGAGTGCAGTGGCTGTTCACAGGTGTGATCATAGTACACTATAGCCTGAAACTCCTGGGCTCAAGCAATCCTCCCTCCACAGCTACCTGAGTACCTGGGACTACAGGCACCAGCCATCTCGCCCAGTTTATGGCTTATTTTTTGTCCACACTGCTCCTATGAAGAAAGCATGATAAATAGTATCCCTGGTCTAATAGGGGAAGGAGCCAAAGCCCAGGGTGGTGAGATGAATTGTCTCAGCATAGCGCTGGGTAACGGTGACAGAGATAGGAACATGGTTTTTCTGATTCACAGCTTGCTGCTCCTCCCAGTCATCACCCTGCCTGTCACTGACACCCTATTCTTAGTCTCCCTCAACTTGCTTCTAGGTCTCTACCTCTCTCATAAGGAGGCCCCAAGCCCTGATGGAAGAGGGAAGGATTAAGGCTGATGTCACAGGGCTGACACTGGGGTCTTTTTTCTGGACATCTCCAATGTGCCAGAGTCTCCTAGGCATTCCAAAATACGTCACCTCATTGAGTTCTCATAGCAACTCCACAAGATGACTCAGATCATTCTGTGTCTTATAGATCAGGAAACTAAGGTTCAGAAGGTTACATAAATCCCCAAGTCAAAGAGCAACTTGAGTGTTGGAGCCAGAACTAGACACGGTTCCCAAAGCTCGGGCTGCGGTGCGCACAGCAGATCCATGCGAGTTGTGTGGCGGGGGAAGAGAATGGGGCCCCGGGAAGTTGTGAGGGTCTGTCAACGCTAGGGCTGGGTTGGATCCATCCAGGAGCATTTGCTCACTGGCCTGGAGCTGGTGTTGCAAAGTTGTTGGCTTGTTGCCTCTTCTTGGAGGTGACGAAGAGACAGGAGAGGCCTGGAAACCTTAGCCCGTGTGATCCTGTACCCTGCAGCCTTCACCTGTGGCGACTAACTCTTGGGGTGGAAGCTAATTTGCCACATGCAGATCTTGCCTCTACCAGCTATGTGGCTTTTTTTTTTTTTTTTTTTAAGCCACGAGTACCATTCTGTTGCCCAGGCTGGAGTGCAGTGGTGATCATAGCTCACTGCAGCCTCAAACTCCTGACTTCGGGTGATCTTCCTGCCTTGGCCTCCCAGAGTTCTGGGATTATTACAGGTGTGAGCCTCCATGTCCGGCCTGTGAATTCCTAAAGTGTGGGGCCAGCACATTCTCTCTGTTTCCAGTTGGAATCACTGGCTGGAAGTTTGATTCCGCCTGTAACACCCAGTGCTAACAGTGTTGTTGAACATCTGAGCAGCCCATTCATGAGGGCAATATTGAATAACCGTGTCATTGGTTTAACTGAGCCAGATGCTTATTTCCCTGTCCCCACTTCTGTTTTTCTAAGATGAAGAAAACAACTATGAAGTTGTAGTAATTATTGGTTTTGGAGGTACTTTACAACTGCATAGAAGGTTAATTGTCACATTTTTTCAATGCTGGATTTTCTGCTTAAATTGAAACAGTGGTGCAGATCACACCGTGTCTCTCTGATGCAGACTTCTGCTGCAGCTGTGCCAAACTCTGCATGGTTTGTGCCCATTCAATGGTCAGGCCGTGTCCCTGCCACGCTGCTCCCTCCCTTCTTCCCTCCCTACCAGTCCTCTGTCAGTCACCTCGTCATCTTTGAGTCTCACTCTGTGACGTGAGTCCCCTTCCTCCCAACACCGGCTTAGAGCTGGTGCTTGCTTCCCTAGGCCCTCAGCCCACCCGTTTCATTGCCGCGTAACGGTACCCACCACACTTGGTTTCGCTGCTTTGTTTATGTGTCTAAGCACTTTCCCAGACACCTTTCCTGGCGGTGAGCTCCTGGGGGACAGGGGCTGTGTCTTAGCTCCGAGCAGAACATGCAGCAGTGATGACATTTTTGGTGCAATCCAGTAGCAGCCTGTGACATGCCCACTACAGACAGAGCTGCGGAACGTGGGCCAACTCAACAACTTCTGCTCTGGGGTGAGGGGTGGAGACACCTGTTCCAAAGGTAACTGTCCTTTTGCATGATCCATGTGTGCTAGGAATGAAGCATGAGCATAGGCGCTGGCGCTTGTGGAAAGTGTCCCATGAGGAATGGCATCAGTGCTAGTGGAAGTTGTCCCCAGTTCCTTATGGTACGAGGAAGGCCCAAGCAGAGATCTGCGTCCTCTCAGAGACCCGTCTCCGCTCAGAATGCAGGACTCTCTGTGCTCCGTGGGACTGTTCCTGCTCCAAAGCTGGGTGACTGGCTTCTTTGATCCACCCCAGACACCTGGTGCCATGGACCAGATTGCACAGTGCCTGTGGGTGCTAGGGATGCCCGGGGAGGATTCGCAGAGAGGAGTGTGTGTGCCCCACCATCCTGCTGAGCCTGTCTGACCACCACGCTCTCCCCTTACCCTCATCCTTCCTTCATGAGTTCTTCAGTATTTGGAAAGTAACAAAAATTGGAGAAAGAGTAGAATGTTAGGATATATTTCTCTTTCCTATGGTCCACCCCTCTCATGAGTTTTATGAGAAAAATCGGGAGCAATCAGAAATAGAAACTGATTATTCATAATCATATCCATTGAGTCCTCGCACACCCTGCAAGGTATGTGCCATTAGGCCCCACTTTACAAATGAGAAGACAGAGACTTAGAGGTACACCCTGATCTGGGCCAAGGTTCCAGCCCAGGCGGAGGTCTGAATGCCGCAGTGTCCTGGAGAGCATTCATTAACTGCAAACTCAGTGACAGAGGGAACGCACATGTCCCTTCGGGTCCAGAGACTTAGAGGTTGGATGACTTGCCCGGGGTCATATATACACAGTGGAGAGAAAATCCAAGCCCAGGTCTATCTGACTCCAAAGCCATGTTATTTTCTCTGTGCCCGGCTCACTGTCCGTGGGAGCTGGAATGTCACCCAAGTCTGATCCAAAGTGTTGCCAACAAACCCAGAGCGTGCTGAGAGAGGGATCCCTGTCCATCCTGATTCAGGCCAGTTCCTGATCCAGAGACTCACCCTGGTGCCAGAGCTGGTACCTTTTCCCTAATAGATTCTGAGTGTCACATCCTTCTTTGGGTAACCTGTTTCCTACACTTCTGTTGTGAGGAACTCAACTCTCCCCTCTACACAGTGGGGGTAAATGTCCTAGTCCTGTCTTTTGCCCAGTGGTATAGGGAGCTTGAGGTGTAACATACATGAGAAAACTCCTGGGAAAACGGAACAAAGTCTCATGCTGTAGAAATGTCTCCTTGGCCATGGTCTTTCTCTTGAGCTTGGCTTTGCTCCTGCATGAGGCTTAGGTCCAGGTGCAGGCCTAGTGTGCACAGTTCCCTCCAGCTCCAGACCCACCTGGTAGTCCCCCAACCAGATGGCGAGTGTCAAGGTGGGTGTAGGAATTGTGGCACCTCTCTGCCTCCAGTTGGGGGGAAGCACCTGGTGCCTGTCCTGAGCCAGGGTGGGGAAGAGGATTGTCACAGCCAGAAGATGTAGCACTGGACGCAGGGAGTTTCTGCCGGTTTCCT
Organism: Lepilemur ruficaudatus; assembly: GCA_963574885.1. Classification (NCBI taxonomy): domain Eukaryota; kingdom Metazoa; phylum Chordata; class Mammalia; order Primates; family Lepilemuridae; genus Lepilemur; species Lepilemur ruficaudatus. Next base: position 13,110 of record CAUYRT010091376.1, on the reverse strand, counting down.
ACCTCGGCCTTCTGACTGATCCTCCACTCTCACTATTCCTGGGCAGGGAGGGCTTCTGCTTTGAGTGTCATTCTGGGCTCATCTTCCAGGACATCGGCTGCCTGTCTTTGTCGAGGTTTCTTAGTGGGTATCCCCATTCCTTGGTGGGCTGGAATAGCGGCAGGAAGCTGCTTGTCATCTCTGGGAAAAGATAGAGAAGAGGTGAAACTAAAGTGCCCGTGCCGATCAGGATCCTGGACCCGGAGGGACATGTGAGTTCCCTCTGTCACTGAGTTTGCAGTTAATGAGTGCTCTCTAGGACATTGTGGCATTCAGACCTCCGCCTGGGCTGGAACCTTGGCCCAGATCAGGGTGCACCTGCGTTTCGTTAGCTGGCTCGTCACAGCACACTCTCGCTTACTGATTAACCTCAGTTCAGGAGGTGAAGCACGAGATCTGGCGGCGAGTTACCAACTGCGCTTCCCCCAAGGAGCCTGGTCAGAGCTCAGCCTGGTAGTTTGTGTTTGTGATGGTGGGATGGTGCCCAGTGGGCGGGAACTCTGTTCCTGTCCCTGCCTGGAGTGGACTTGTGGGTAACACTACACTAAAGGAAGCGATCTGGGTGGGTTTCCTCGTGTTCAAGCATTGCAGCTACTTGCTGATGAAATCATACTGGGCCGGCAGCTCACACCAACCGCCAGGTAACATCTGCCCCTGCGAGGGATCCAGTCTCCTGGCCCTGTGGGGAGACAGGACCGTGATGTCACCAGCTCCCAGGTGGACAGGCCGAGGCATAGTGAGGCCTCAGCAGGAAGGAGGAAGGTATCAGACTCCTCATTTTTTCCTCTGCTCATCAGATGCTCTGCTCCTTTCCCTGGGCCAGATGCCCATCTCTCTCTTGACTGGCTTTCCCCGCTCTGTTTCTGGCCCTGCCCCTCGTTTATGAAACTCAAATACCACTGCCCTTTAATCTTTCCACCAGAACTCACGAGCAGTGGCTTTTGACCACCCCATACCCCACCCCGCCCCACTCACCCCTGACCTAGTTTTGGGTGTTTTTTTCCCTTCCCCCAAGCTGTCTGCCCAAGGCCCACCCCTGAGCGAGAGATTGGCTCATAAGCAGCCTCTGTCCCTTCTGACCTATAGGGGAAGGAGCAGTTTTGGAAAGTTATTGACGAGGGCTTGTCCTAGAACATCAATTATAAACAGGCAGCAGGCAGGCAGTGTGCCCAGGTTTGGGTGTTCTGGCATCAGGAACGGTGTGTGGCCTCCCTGGGCCTCTGCAGACCAGCCACCACAATAAGAGGACCAACTTTCAGAGGCCTCTAGGCACGTGGTCCTGGGTGGAGGTGTGCACACATTGTGGCCCTTGTCACTGTTTGCTCTGGAACTTGGCAGTCTTCTAGTACTTGGAAAAGGAGAGGACAGAGATTCTGGGAACAGGGCCTCAGAGAACAGGAACCCAGTGGAGGGCTGGACCAGATCATTGATCAAGGGCCTGGGGAGACAGTTCTGGTCGGGGTGGGCAAATTGAGGAGCACGAGGTCGGCAGACCCTGCTTGACGATGAAAACAGGCTCTGCCTGAGACCTTGGATGGAAGAAGATGGATCCTGGATCCCACTCAGAGCCCTGGGCCACAATGCCTTTGTGTGGTGGTCACAGTTGGGCGAAAGGCCACATGGTTCCCTGTGTAAATGTCGAAGGCGCTGTTCTTAGTACAGCATGCAGCCGGGGCCCACGTGTGTGGTGCTCCGGCTGCTCAGCCGCTGGGGCCTTCGTGAGATGCCCCGGAGCTGTAGGACAGGAGGCCCTGCTTTCCTTTAGGAATCTGAAAAATTCAGGGGCTGAGGTCAGCTATCTTCAGGATGTCAGCTCTCCTAGACAGCAATGAAGGAAAACATAGTCACTTGTATTTTGGGAGACCAGACTTCTGGCGTTTGAGCAGAGCTCACTGCTCAGGCCGAAGGGGAGAGAACTTCGGCCATTTGCTTAGAAGAAAACCTCACCCTCAGTTCGGGAGGAGGAGACACTGATAAGGGTCCCAGCAGCATGCGGTCCTTTATCTTCAGCTGCAAACAGGCCACACTCCGCCAGCCAGGGGATGACAGCTCTAGGAGAAGGGCGACCTGGGGTGTGGGCATGTGTTTGCACACACATGCGTTTGGGGGACAGGTGAGAGGGCGGGGTGGGGGTGATGTGAACATCCACGCTTCAGTTGTATTTCCTCTTGCTTTGTCCCAGACGCCCCAAGAGCAGCGATTGATGAGGAATGTGCCCGGACCAGGGAAGGAGCGGCCAAGCGCCTGTGGCTCTGCTCCCTGTCCAGTGCCTTTTCTCCGCGACGCTGAGGGAAGCCTGCCCTCAGGAGAGTCTGAGGCAAGGACACCGTCAGTACTTACGAGTCTGCTGGATCTGGGATGGTCTTGTTTGCGCCCTTCATGTCCCAGTTAGGATGGAATGTCGGTTTCACGAGGGCAGGGACCTCTTCCCTCTTGTCCAGCGTTGTCTCCGGTGACTGACGGCACCTGGCGAGCTGTACAGGCTCAGCCAATACTGACTAAATGACTGAATGGGGATTTTTTTGGCATGTCATTCCCTTAAACCTCTCCAACTCCATCTTCATTGGTTCCGGGCCAGCCTTCTTAGTGGTCGTCATCTGCTTGGTGCTGCCCCTTCCACAGCCTTGAGGGTTCGTGTTACCGCAGGAGCCCCCTCCTCTCCCCTGCCTGAAACTTCCCTTTTGGGCCCTGTGCTGCAACATACCAGCCCCCTCCTCAGACTGTCCCTTCAGTTTCATTCCTGCCTCAGTTTCTCCTCCTCCCAGTTCTGCGATTCCCCTGCTCTTCTCAGGGAAGGTTTTTATTAATAGAAAGGGAACACTCGGTGACACCCCAGGCTCAGCTTTCCAGGGCCTGGGCAGCGTGAGCGCCTGTGGTTCTGCTGGGAAGGGAACACGGCCGTGGCTGGAGCTGGGCTTGCGGGCACACACCCCTCCCCGCCTCACCAAGGCCAAGCTCTTTCTCATGGTTTTGGCTGTCACCTCTATGCTGATCAGCCCCAGGTCAGCATGTCTGTATTTCTCTACTGGGGTTTCTGACCTTCCGAAGTCTGGTCCAACTCTGGCCATCAAGCCTTATTATTTTTTTTTTGAGATAGAGTCTCACTCTGTTGCCCGGGCTAGAGTGCCATGGCATCAGCCTAGCTCACAGCAACCTCAAACTCCTGGGCTCAGGCGATCCTCCTGCCTCAGCCTCCCGAGTAGCTGGGACTATAGGCATGCACCACCATGCCTGGCTAATTTTTTCTATATATTTTTAGTTGGCCAATTAATTTCTTTCTATTTTCAGTAGAGACGGGGTCTCGCTTTTGCTCAGGCTAGTTTTGAACTCCTGATGTTGAGCGATCCTCCCGCCTCGGCCTCCCAGAGTGCTACGATTACAGGCGTGAGCCAGTGCGCCCGGCCCATCAAGCCTTATTTGATGTTGATGATTATTAATTGGTAGCATATATTACATCCCTAATGTGGACTGATTCACACGCATTCTTGTGTTTAATCCAGTGAACATACAAAGCTGAGTTATTATTTTTCAGAGTCTCAGACAAGTTAGTTTCCCCAGGTTACCTGGCTAATTAGCCGAGAGGGTCAGGATCAGGATTTGAACCAGTCTGCTGGGCCCTGACCCTAAGTGGAGTTTGACCACACTTGCGGAGGAAGCGTTCCCTCTTATCCCAGTGTGCGCACCCAGCAGGTGCTGGCGCCCTGCGGGCCAGGTGCCATGTGGCTTCCTCGGGGCCCAGGTCAGGCCTCTCCTCCATCTCCTTTTTCTCTCAAAGCACCTCCTTGTATATACTCGGTGTTTTCTATTCCTTGTATTTCCAGTGTGCTGGTGTTGCCTCCTCACCCTATAGGAAGTTTCTTAAAGGTGGATGCTGTGTTTTTTACGATCCTCCATCTGTCACGTGTGTGTCGTAGGCAGTAGGTGCTCAGTAAACACTCGCTGGCTCCGATTGGATGAAATCTAATCACAGTCCTGTGTGTGTGTTGTGGTTTACGGTTTGTGAAACTGGAGGGACGATCTGGGGTTCCACATAGATCCCTTACTTGCTGGCCCTGTGTGCGGGGAGGGACGAGCCAACAGGCCCAGGGAGGTGCAGTGGCATCCCCAAGGTCACATGACCAGGTGGTAGCAAAGCCAGAATTAGAACCTGAGTCTTTTGACTCTGAGGCTTTCCTTTTCCACGGAGTCGCAACAGGGCATGGTCCAGACTTGCGGCAGGTGGCCCCTGCTGGTTCACTCCGTCAAGCCTTCCCCTTTCCTCTGTAGAGGGAGGTTCCTGCCTGGATTCACCCTCCTCCACCCCACAGTCCCCTTCCCTGATTCCTGTTTGTCCCTTTTCTTTCATTAGAATTTCTGTGTCTTGAGAGCAGGGACCCTCCTGCTTTTCCCTTTACTCTTCCAAAGCTCCAGCTCCATGGTGTGGACCAGAAATCGTTCTCTCAAGGACATTGACATAATGAGGCACTCAGTGAGTCACCTGCGGGTATCCAGGAGAATTGGTGGGGAGAGGTATGGCCAGGAGGTGGGGAAGTATTACTGGATGTGGGGATGGGAGGTGGCCTGAAGACAATGCCTGTCCTGCCTACTGCCCTGGTGACTGTTAGTAGCAAAGGAGAGTGTCTGTTAAAGTACCCTCTAAAGTGCAGAGAGCACTAGGATGTTAAATATAATTAGTAACGTAAGTAACAGCTCAATAAAACTGTCAAATGGAATAATACTGGCCTTGCGGGTGTTGGGAGCACGGGCTGGATGGTGCCTCCTCCCAGGCCTGGCAGTCATAGCTGTTATGAATTATTGTTTTTAGTTATTATAAGACATGACCTCTTCCTTCAGATGTGTGTGGGGGAGTGTCACTGAGAAGATGTCTGTTCTGGGTTGGGACTGAGAAGATGGCCAAGGCGATCTGTCCCCGGGGCTCTCACAGGTTCCCTCCCTAAGTCTGTCAGCTGGGACACTCCTTCCTCCCCTGGGTGGTTTCGGCAATCTGACCTCTCACCCCTGAGGCGCAGCTGGTGTGTTCGGTGAACACTTCCCCTACTAGTAATGGTGAGCATGCTGGGAGCGAGTGGTAGCCAGACCGCTGGGTGAGAGGCTGCTCCCCCCTGCCCCTGGGGTGCACGGCAGGGTGAAGCTGAGTTGAGAGACTTGAGAGCACTTGGCGTTTCTGCAGAACTCCGAAACAAGGCAGGGGTCAGAACATCCGCTCACTGAGTGTGGGGCAGACGCACCACCCCTGGATGGGCAGGAGGCTGCGACCGCACGGTCAGCTGGGGGAGGGGCTGTGGTCAGCCGTGGGGGAGGCGTAGATATGACTGTGACATGGCTGGAGAAGGTGGCCCTTTACATGGGGATCACAGGGTCCAGGAGTGGTGGTGGCCAGGGCAAGAGTGACGGCGGAGGAGGGGTGGCTGAGGCTGGCAGGCAGGGAAGAGTGATGGTAATTGGTAATTGTTGTAGCATGATCCACCTTGACAGCCTGTCCACAGGTGGCTCCTGAGCAGCAGGGCAGGGACTGAGGCACAGCTCGACATGACAGGCAGACTGGGGGCTGTGTGGTTTTGAGCTTGAAACCGTGGGCAAGCTATTTATCCTAAGTTTCTGTTTTTTTGCTAACAATAATACCCTCCTAACCAGGCTTCTGGTGATTAAATGAGATACCATAAACCATTTAACGCTGTGGTTGGCCCTCAGTGGCAAGCTCGTGCAAACTGTTGGTGCTTCTGACACTTTGCCACATGGTCATTATGATAAAAACAGCAAGAGTGGATGCCCAGAACTCCATCTCCAGGAGGCTTCTGGCCCAGTTTCTGTGTTCAAATTCCAAAGCATTCCAAAGCGTGAAAGGTCAGATCAAGGGGCTACAAATGTATGTCCCCCTAGGAGTCAAGAATCCTCCATGTCCTGTCTGGGTTGCTGTTTACTTTCTTCTTTCCGGGCACTGAAGCTCTTTGCCATTGAATTCCCTCGCTATCTCCCTGGCTTGTGAGGGTGGGAAACCTTCGGCCTTGGGGCCACATGTGGCCTTGTGGATCCTTGAGTCACGCCTTTCGACTGGATCCAAATTTTACAGAACAAATCTTTTGAATAAAGGGGTTTGTTCTGTGAAGTTTGGATTTGGTTGAGGGACTGCACCTGGGGATCTGGAGGGCCACATATAGCCCCAAGGCCACCAGTTCCCCACTCCTGCGGGCACTTTGGTGCTCAGTTTGCTCAGAGAACCAAGTTTCCACACTTCCCTGGGTTCCACAGGGCTTTTCTCTAGGGATGCTTGGGATGTGGGGTCTAGCAAATAGCAGCAAAGACTGGCCAGGGTCCACCTCACCAAATGAGACTGGTCAGGAGTGGTTGGAGTCACACGTTGTTTCTGAGAAACTGAATTAATCAGCCAAGGCAAGTCGGGCATCCAACAAGGGAAGCTGAAGCACCCAGGGACAAACAACAGTGGAAAACCGTTACTACCACTAGGCTTGAAGGTGTCAGGAGAGGAAGTAGTGTTTCCTCCACACACCAATGAGTGCTGAAGTCGTGGAGGCTGGGATGCCCAGCAGGGACTGTGGTAGTGGCAAGACGTGACTGAAATGGATGCAACCTCTGTGAATGTACTAAAAAACCATTGAATTGTATTTTTTTTTTTTTTTTTTTTTTTGAGACAGAGTCTCTTGCTCCTTGGCCCGGGCTAGAGTGCTATGGCATCAGCCTGGCTCACAGCAGCCTCAGACTCCTGGACTTAAACGATCCTCCTGCCTCAGCCTCCCAAGTAGCTGGGACCACAGGCATGCGCCACCATGCCCGGCTAATTTTTCTATTTCTAGTAGTGATGGGGTCTCGCTCTTGCTCAGGCAGGTCTGAAACTCCTGAGCTCAAGCGATCCTCCTGCCTCGGCCTCCCAGAGTGCTAGGATTACAGGCGTGAGCCACCACGCCTAGCCTGAATTGTACTTTAAATGTATGAACTATATGGTTTGTGAATTATGTTCGATAAAGCTGTTAAAAACAAAAACCTGGCCCGGCCCTCGAGTAATCCAGGCTAAAAGACTGGTTTGACGAGGAAAGTTTGCTGCTGTTCTGTAACTGCTGGCCTGGCCTCCTGCCTGGCTGGAGGCACTGCCCGCCCCAGAGCACCCTTGGCCTCTTTTTCTGGATCTTAGCATGTTGAAAGTCCCCAGTTCCAGTAGAAAAATTTAATTCCAATTTAATTTTATTCTGGTTCAATTAAACATTTTGGAGCCAAACTGTGAGCCAGGTGCCAGGCTGGGTGCTCTCGTGAGCCAACGGGCCCTGCTGTTGGGACAGGCTCGCTCATCCTGAGGTCTGCTACTTCCTGTGCATCCTTCTGAGTCTCCATTTTCCCATCAGTAAAAGGACAGTTGACAATGCTCCATGGGATTGCGGTGACAATCAAGTGTGCTAGATGGTGCCTGGCATATCATAGGCAGAAAATGAAAGTTTTTTTCCAGTGCTCCTGGAGCAAGTCATCCAGACCAAGTTTAGATAACTAAGTTAGCTGGTTATGTCTGTCCCCAGAGAGCTTCAGGCTGGGCGTGCAGTCTGCACCCTCTAACCGGGGGCAAGGGAGAGGCAGGCGGGGAAGGGGACACCTGGCTTGCCCTAGGCCAGGGTGGGGACCTGGGAAAGGCTTCCTGAGAGAGGGGGAATGAAATGGGGCCTTGAACAGGAGGAGGATACACTTTTCCTATGTTGTATTTTATTCTTTCTTTGAATACATAAGTACGCAATACAAATTCAAAAGGGTAAATAGTGAAAGATAAACTTTTCCCCAGAGGCAACCGCTGTTACCTGCTTCTTGAGTCTGATTCTGGAAATATCCTACATGCGTCTGAGCGTATGTGTGTACATATCAGAGGAGGCCTCTCCCGGGGGTGGATTTTGACATCCTCCACGCTGTGCTCGGTGGGGATCAGAAGGCTCCTGCTAAGATGGGGTTAGGCTGTGGGTGTTAGTTGCACTCATGCTGCTTTCCTGTCTCACGATCAGGGTCAGGGCTCCTTTTCGTTCAGTTCCCCCTGGCGGGAAGGGTGCCCATGAAGTGGAGGCCGGTGCCCCGGTCCTCCTTGCCGGCCACCTTCCTGGGTGCACTGTCCCCCAGGGATTCTCTGTGCCTTTCTCCTGCCCTGGCTCCTATTCCTCACCGACTTGTGCGTCCACAGCAGCTTCCCGACGGAGGGCGTTTTAGCCCTGGCCCCTTGCTGTTATTTCACCTGTGTACGTGATTGATAGTTTAGCTGGATAGAGAATTTCGAGTTGGAAATCATTTTTCCCTGACAAGTTTGAAGGACTGCTTCGTACTTCTCTAGCTTCTCAAACTGCTGAGACATCTAAAACCTTTCTGATTTCTGATTCTTTCTGTCCTTTTTTCTTTTTCCCCCTTTCTCAAAGCTTATAGGATGTGAAATTTTGTAACATGCCTTGGTGTAGGTCTGTGTTCATCTGTTTTGTTAGGTTCTCAGTGGGTCCTTCCAACGTGGAAACTCGTGTCCTGTCCTAGAAGTTTCTTGAACTATTTCATTTCTTTTGTTCTCTCTTTCTGAAATCCTGTTATTTAGCTTTTGGATCTCTTGCACTGACTCTTTAATTTTTTTCCCCTTTCTTGGCTATTTTCTACTTTGTCTTTTTGCTCCAGTTTCTAGGAGGTTTCCTTTTTTAAAAATTTTTTTATTTTTATTTTTTAGAGATGAGGTCTTGCTCTGTCACCGAGGCTGGAGTGCAGTGGCACCATCATAGCTCACTGCAGCCTTGAACTCCTGGGCTCAAAGAATCCTCCTTCCTCAGCCTCCCATGTAGCTGGGACTCCAGGCCCCAGGGAGATTTCCAAGAGCTTTTTTGCTGTCTCAATGGTTCTTTTTTATTTTTTGAGATGGGGTCTTGCTCTGTGGCCCGAACGAGAATGCAGTGATGTCATCATAGCTCACTGCAGCCTTGAACTCCTGGGCTCTAGCAATCCTCCTGCCTCAGCCTCCTAAATAGCTGGGACTACAGGTGCTGGCCACTATACCTGGCTCATTTTTCTGTTTTTCTGTAGAGCCTCCCTCAACAGCCAGAGCTGCAAGGTCAGTTAACCTGAGCTGCCTTCCAGCTTCCACGATCATGTTGCCGTTGTCCCCCTCCTGTTCTCTCTGTCCTTGGGGATTTATAGCTTAAAAAAAGTGTCTCTTTACTGAAGTTTTGATGAGATTTCAGGAGGGAGAAAAATTAGGTGCATAACTGAGACCAGAGCAGGATTTGCACAGACAAGGTTGAGGGGGAAAGGTGTCCTAGTGGGGAGCGTCATGGTGGAGGTGGGACCTGAGGGAGATGGACGGTGCTTGGATTATTTGGGGACAAAGAGAAGGCAGTTGGGCCAGAGTTGCAGGATCTGGGAGGCTGAGGGATGGTGGGGGATGAGGCTGGGCAGGCAGGTTGGACTAATCAGGGCGGCAGGCCCTAAGGAGACGAGAGTCTCACCTGTGGGCAGGGGACAGTCACAGAAGGTGTTTAAGAAGAGCGAGGGCATGCCTGTATTTTGGGATGCTAACCGTTGGTGCTACACAGTGGACTAGTAGCTAAAGCTGTGGTGACACGGAGGAGGTTTTCACGTAGTTGAGGTGGTAAGAAGAGGACAATTCAGGGTGGTTTGGTAGAAATGAAAGCAGGGAGGATGGCAGGGATTTAAGAGGCAAAACTGACAGGACTTCTTGACCAGATGATAGGTGAGGTGGGGGGAGTTGAAGAGGAACCCAAACCTAAGCGTGGTTACTGGGGAGAAGGTGGTGAGGAAGACAGGGGAGCGCTGGGTCCAGGTTTTGGCACGTGTGTGCTGTTCATTGGGGGCGTGCAGGGTGCGGGCAGTTCTGCTGCAGAATAGCCCTTTGACGTGTGAGCAAAAAACTGATTTCACACCCTCCCACTTCAAGGCCTGAGTTCGTTGAGAGAGAAAGGAGGTGTCAAGGGTAGGAACAAGGAGATCAGTCCCTCGAGAAGACAAAAGAATTTTCAAGTTGTTAAATGAGATTATGTACTTTTCTGGGGAGCAAGTTTTGAAAAGAATTTTTATCTTAATATCCTCACGGGTTAGTTAGTGTTGCAGAATGGCGTCCGAACCCCTCTGACATTGGCAGAGTGCCCGCTTCCTTCCTCCCTTGCTCATCCTCACGGTTTGACCAAACTAAGAACTCTGTACACCAGGCCCCTAAAAAAGAAAAAGCGGCATCTTTATTTGGGTTCTGTAGCCAAAAGGGAGGGTAGAGAAGGGCTCTGTTTGCTCGAGTCCCTCACTTCCTGTCTGCAGTCTCTGGGTGTTCTGTTGGGGCTGCCCTCTGGGACGGGGGCAGGGCCCTAGTTACAGCTTTTGCCCATACCTGCAGCTGCACCATGCCCACTGTGGGCTGTTTCAGACTGCAAACATGATGTCACTGAGCACAGAGCTGTTAAGAGGTGAGCACAGGCTGGCACGGTGGCTCCTGCCCATAATCCCAGCACTTTGGGAAGCTGAGGTGGGAGAATCACTTTTGGCCAGGAGTTTGAGACCAGCCTCGACAACATAGCGAGACCCCATCTCTACAAAAAACTAAAAAGTTTAGCTAGATGTTGTGCATGCCGGTAGTCCCAGCTACTCGGGAGGATGAGGCAGGAGGAGGCCTTGAACCCAGGAATTTCAGGTTACAATGAGCTATGATCGCACCATGCGCTGCAGCCTGGGTGACAGAGCTAGACCCTGTCTCTAAAAAAGAAAAAAGAAAAAAAAGATGCTCACAGTGGGGCAGCTAGTGAGAGAGTGAGCTGCGCATGTGGCTCCTGGTGGGTCCTCACTGCATTCAGGCAGCGGGACGTCACCATTCCGGTTGTCTGGCCTGTCCTGACAACGGGGCTTAGCAGGTAGAATTATGCTTGAAGGCAGCATCTCAGCAAACAAGGCCTTGCATTGCCACAGCCCCACCCTCTCCTGGGCCTCCCTTCACTGCCCCATCCCCACCCCAGGCCATTGGCTGCAGATCCAACGTTAATACTAAACGCTAATATTAAAAGCCAATATTTATATTAAAGGCTATGTGTCAGGCACTGTTCTAAGCACTCTGCATGCACCAACTCATATGATCTTTGTAACAACTCCATGAGGCAATTATTGTTATCTCTGATTTGACAGATGAAGAAATTGAAGCCCAGAGGTTGAAGGACTTGCCCAGAGTCAGTGGAGCCTTGATTTGAACCCAGGCAGTTTGACATCTGGGATCTTAATCACTATGTTCTCTCTGGGAATTCTCCTCACATGTTTCTTTTCTCTTAATGCCCAGTCAGGGCCTAAATACTGCTGGCTCATTAGGGTTGCCAGATAAAATACAGGATGCTCAGTTAAATTTAAATTTCAAATAAACGACAAATAATTTTATAGAAGTATGCCCCAAATATTGTATGTTATATACTTAAAATTTTTTGTTAGGTCTGGGTGTGGTGGCTCACACATGTAATCCTAGCACTCTGGGAGGATCACTTGAGCTCAGGAGTTCAAGACCAGCCTGAGCAAGAGTGAGACCTCTGTACAAAAAATAGAAAAATTAGCTGGGCCTGGTGGTGCATGCTTGTAGTCCCAGCTACTCTCGGGAGGCTGAGGCAGGAGGATTGTTTGAGCCCAGGAGATGGAGGTTGCAGTGAGCTATGACGATGCTACTGCACTCTAGCTGGAATGACAGAATGAGACTCTGTCTGCCCCCCCCACCAAAAAAAGAATATTAAAACAGCTTTGTGTAGGAACATGCACAGATTTCAGTACAGATTGAAAACTGCTTTACTTCCCTTCTCCAAGGTTAGATAATCACAACAGAAATTAAGAAATCTCTTATACAATCAGTCTAACATTTTGCTATTCTAGAAGAATCTCTTGACCTGAACCAACTCATTCAGAAAACTGAATTCTTTTAAAAGTCCTTCAGAGGGTAGTGGGACTGCTTTTTCTAATCTGTATCTTTTGCTGATGGGACTGGCCAGATATTTTTCTTAAAGTTTAACCTCAGTCGTCTCTGATCCAGCTTGAACTCATTATTCCTGCTTCTTTGAGCAGCTGTAGCAAATGAGTAGCTTGCATGGCAGCAGGAAGTCTCACTGTCTGCAAACTGATCTTCTTGGGTTGTCACTTTGCTCTTTTGGTTGTGCCTTCTGGAAAGTGACATCTACCCTTCTTAGCCTTGATGGAAAAGCTATTAGTCATTCCAAGCCTTGGCTGAGTCAGGGTAATGGGTGACGCTTGTGGCCAGACACTAGAATATTTTACAACTGTAACTGTCCCAGAAAATCTGGGCACTTTGGTCTCAGAGGAGGAGGTGTTCTTCATCCAGTTCAAGGCCAGTCTTTCACCTGGGCCTAGAGCCTCCCTACCGACTCACCCCTCTCTTTATCGCTGCCTCCCAGCTCTTCCCCTCCCTCTACCTAAAACTCGCTAAACCCCCTCCCATGCAGGGGGCTGTCTGCCACATATATGATGGAGAACTACTCATGTGTAGAATCCATAAAGATTTATTACAACTCAGAAGAAAACAACCAGCCCAGCAGAATAGTGGGCAAATGGTATGAACAGGCAGTTCACAAAAAAGAAAACCTAAATATATGTCCACAGCCATAAGAAAATAGCCAACTTCACTAATAATCAGGAACCGAAAATTAAAACAAGATACCAGTTTATACCTACAAGATTGACAGAAAGTCTGACAATGTAGGAGTTGATAAAGATGTGGTGAAATGGAAATTCTGTTCTACTTGTGGTGGTTTCGTAAATTATTAGAACAACTACTTTAGAGTGATTTTTGGCAATATTGACATTTAAAATATGCCTATCGTGTAATTCAGCAGTTCCAATTCTAGGTGTATGTCCCAGAGAAATTCTTGTACATTTTATACGTAGGGTCAAGGTTATTCATTTTTAGCATTTTTTTTTTTTACAGTTTATCTTTTCATTTTCTTGATAGTGTCTTTTGCAGAGCCAAAGTTTTTAATTTTAATGGAGTCCAGCTTATCAATTACTTTTTTCATGGATTATGCCTTTGGTGGTATAGCTAAAGAGTCATCACCAAGCCCAGTCTTCTTG
>CAUYRT010091374.1:0-24161 GCA_963574885.1 Lepilemur ruficaudatus | reverse complement strand
TAGTGACATTAACATAATTACCTATTAATATTTGCTTTATACTAACATATACATATAGAAAATATATATAATAGTTTCAGAATAACAATATCAGTATTATTACTAACACAATCATTACTAAAAACAATTTAAGGTTTCTTTGCAGTTCTTTTTGCCCTAGTGTGTACCCAACTAGAAGTACAGACAAATTATTTTGCATTTGCCACTTGAAATAATTCTGCTCAGTTTAATTCATCAATGATACATAGTTAGGTTCATTTGTTTTATTTTGCTTTTGGTTTTCAGGGAGTGCTTTTACTTCATTTAAATTTAATTTTGTTTTAAGATGATATAAAGCTTTGCATAGTTACACAATTAAATTCACAAAACAAAAACATATTCACAAATGCCTAGCTTTCATCTCTGTGTCTACCTCCTATTACTTCTATTCCCACATAGCATTCATTTTTATTTGCTTTTATTTTATCCTTATTTTTTTTGATATAAGCAAATACATATGTATGTGTACATATATATTCCTATTCCTCTCTTTATTCATTTAAAATGTGATGAACATACATACTCTTTTGCCTATTGATTTTTTTTCACTAAACAATACATACTGGTGATCACTCCATTATAGTTATATACTTGCTAATACTCCATTATGATTATGTACTGTATTTTATTCAATCAGTCTCCAGGGTTGTTTCCAGCCTTTTGTAAAGTAGGTTCCACCAATACTGGTCACAATGAATAACATCAGGCATATGTCTTTTCTATTTGCCAATGTATCTTCAGAATAGATTTCTAGAAGTGGGTTTGCTGGACCAAAGGGAGAATGTGTATCTGCAGTTTTGTTCCATATTGCCAAATTCTCCTCCACAGAGATTGTACGATTTTGCAACACCCACCAGCAATATATGAAAATGCCGTTTTCCAGACAGCCTCACCAGCAGAGTACATTGTCAAACATTTCAATTTTGCCAGCCAATAGGAAAAAAATAGTATCTTACAGTCATTTAAATTTGCATTTCTTTTATTATGAGAATTAAGCATGGTTTCATATATGGAAGGGCCATTTGCAGTTCTTTTTCTGTAAACTTTATTCATACCTCTTGTCCATTTTTCTATAGAATATTAGTTTTTATCTTCTCTTTTTTAAAAGTTCTTTATATATTAAATATATAAATCTTCTGAAATACAATTACAAATATTTCCCCCAGTTTATTTATTTACTGAGTTACGTTTTCTTCTCTTGCTTTTTCCTTTTTCCATTTTGTAATAGTTTTTGTTTATTAAATGTAGTCAAATTTATCAATCTTTTCCCTTATTGCTCCTGGATTGTGAGTTTTAGGATAGTTTTCCTTATTCCCAGGTTATAGAGAAATTCATCCATACTTTTTTCTAGTACTTGTGTGTTTTCATTTTTCACATTTAAATCTCTAATCCATTTTGGTTAGTATAAAGATTGGGTCCAATTTTTTCTGTTTCCACATGACAAACAGAATCTCTTTTACCTGTTTTAGGACTTTTCTGTGGCTTTTCTTCATTTTTCTTAGGAGATTTGCATGTTTATTTTTTCCTGGTTTTCCCTTCTTGATCATTGATTTTAGCTGCATGAATTCGAGGAAGCTCTCCACTGTTCCCTCATTATAACTTGTGCTGAGCTCTACCCTCCTCCTTCTCCTCCCCTTGGCCACATTCTTTCCTGGTGATGGGGATCAGGTTTCAGGATGGGAACAAGGACCTGGTACACTCCACATTCTCTTGTTACCCTAGAGCTCCCAGAAAGGGCAGTTATAACAACCACAGCCAGCTCCACAACTTTCCCCAGTCACTACCTCATCTCAGTCACTCCCACAGCACCACACCTTTACTATCTACCTTCTCCAAGCTTTCAACAAAGCTGTCACATTCATTGAAGATTTCAGCATCTGTCTTACAGTCCATGCAAACCCAATTCTTGCTCATTATTTCCAGAAACTTCCACGTCCTAAACTCTAGCCTCAGATGACTTACTTTGTCTCTACTCTGTGTCAGCTGCTCAGTTCTATAACCACTTTCTGGAACTTTTCATCACTTTTAAAACATTCATCTCCAGTACTCTCTGCATACAAGTTCCTAATGTTTGACTTTATCTTTCTCTCCTTTGCTGTCTTCACTCCTAAGCCCCTTGACTTCTAGTTACACTTCTAGTCTATTCTCTCTAGGACTAGCTGAATCTCATCCAACTCTTCAGTCTCTTTCTTGCCAGGACCCTGGTTCCCTCGTCTTTTTGTCCCACTCAATAGGCAAAACCCAACCAGAGATTAATCTAATCCTACACTTTTGTACCTTTTATGTTCAAGGTGCTGCAAGGGTGTGTGTGAACACAAACACACAGAGAACACACATACATGCGCACTAACATGGGCTGATACCACCACAAATTCATGAAAAGCTGGGCCCTCAACTTTGCTCAGCAGCTATTCCAAACATTCTCTACTCTCCATAAACTCTATCCTTTCCCAACTCTCTCTAAGCAGGTATCGCTTCTCTCACTTCACAGAGAAAACCAAGACCATCAGATAGGAACTCCCTCAGCTTCTTGCTTCCTTCCCCATGAATCTATCAGCCCCTTTACCTGTCCTTCACTTTGGCCTCCTTCCCCATCCCTATGGCACCAAAGCTGATCTTTCCATCACACTCTGGAACCCACTCCTGTTTGTTTCTCCCTAAGCACACAATCAGGCTCAGGTCTCTCCCATGTGAAAACAAAAAAACCAAACAAACTCAACAAAGCTTCCTGATCATGTACCCCAGTTAGCTACCAGCCTCTCTCTCTATCCCGTCATGGTAACACTTCTAGAAAGAGAAGTGGATATTCTCTCTCCACTTTCCCATCTCCTGTTCACACCCCAATCTAATGCAATCTGGATTTTACTCCCTGAGACTACTGTTACCTGCTCCCAGTCACACACTTATCAGTAGCTCCTTGAATAGTTGTTTTTCATGCATTACACACGCAGTCTTTCTGCCTGAAATGGATGCCCCTGCCCTATTTCCCAATCCCTTCCCTCTCTATTTGCCTGGAAAAATTCATTCTTATTCATTTACATTTAATCTATTTCCTCTGGAAAGTCTCCCTGACTGCTCCAGGCAGACCTGCATTCTTCCTCCAGCGTTCCCCCTGCACTGTGTTCCGCCCCGCCCCGGTGCAGTGGCTCAGCTTGGTGCCTGCAGAGGCCTTGGAAGCTGAGCCAGGGGACCATAAACAACAGGAAATGTGGGGGTGGGGTATGTGTGTTTGTGTTAATTCTGCAGGTGGCCCGGAGCTTCATACTACACCTGGACCAGAATCTAGGGGCTTCTGTCCAGACCAGTGGGCCAGTTTGGGGGCCCAGCCAGGGTGGAAGACTAGTCAGACTAGTGGGGGTATGGGATGCCTGACCTGCTTGCCCTGGCCTAGGAGGTAGAAGGGCAGGGTGGGGCAGGCTCCAGCAGACAGGCCCTAGCCTGCCAGCCCTGCCAGAGCCCCAGCAAGAGAGGTGGCCTCAGGATCAGGTTTCAACAGGGTGTGTATGAGTGCGTGAGAAGGAACAGGAGGAGGAGGAGACGAAAGTTTCACTGGGACCTGCCCATCTTTTTTCCCCCCAAAAGCCTAGTAGTTTGGGGACTTGGGGCCCTAGGAGAGCATGTGATGAGGGAAGATCTGACACCTGTGCCTCTGACAGCAAGGCTGGAACCCCAGGAGCCATGAGGCTGCCTTGCTCAAGGACCTACAGACTAAGTGAGTGCCATGACTAGGCAGAGGGGACAGTCTAACCAGCCAGTGAAGGCAAACTTGGGCCCTCCTAAGGGATCTTCCAGCTCATTTAATGCTCAAAAATGCAGCTTAGGTGCAGTGTAGACCCTGGCTCACTGACCTAAACCATTTTCTACAGCCCAGAACATCAAGCCTGTACCCAGAGACTGGCAGGAAAGCCGACTGGGTCTCATTAAGGAGTGGGGAGTAGCTATGTGTGGGGCCCAGCAGATCCAGGGTAGGTGCTTCCTCCCAGTTCCCACCAACCCAACTGAAAAAGGTGCCTCCAGATGTGGGTTTGCTGGATTAGGGCAACAGACAGCTCTACATCTGAGCTTGTTTGGTTGGGTGGCCAGCCTTCTAGCCACTTCTCTCAGCAACTGTAAGGAGTGAAAGCGGCGCAGGAGACAAAGAGAAGGCAGACTTGGCCGGGAGTTCTTGGTTCAGGGACCACAGCATATCAGTCTGGTAGATTCAGCCGTAGGCCTTGGCCCCTCTAAACTGAGCATGTCATCCAATGGGGTAAAAGCCAAACCCCACAGATCTACCTTCCTGGAACCTGCTCTGCGAGGTGGTGGGATGGACATTACAGAGGGAGATAGGATTTCTAGAATCTACCTGTTCTTGCTTGGGATCTAGCTGCTATGGCCCCACCATAAAGGGCCTTCCACCATAAGACCCTGGTATACATCCAAGCAAGACAAACACTTTCTAAATGCCTTGTCAAACTTAAGTCTTGCTGTATTTCTCTTGCTGACCACCTAATGGATCCCATGAGAGTTGAAGGAGAAAGGATGGTAAGTTTACAGGGCAGGTAGGCATCAGTCTTGAGAAGGGCAGCCCAGAGGTAAAGAGACAAACAGCAGGTGCTGACCAACAAGTACCATTCCAAGCAGGTGCAGGAAGCTCCTGCCTCCATATCCTATGTGGGCCTAGATGGAGCTAGAAACTGCAGCTCCACCCAACTGCTCGCCTACTCTGTGCTAGGCCCTGTGCCAAGTACCAGCTGGGCACCTAAAGGTAAATTAGCCCCGCACCTTCCTCAAGAAGCTAATGGTAGAGACAGGTAAATAAAAAATCATAAGAAAACATGTTTCCACATCCTGTATTTTGGAATAGCAAGGGGTACAAAGGTCATAGACCAACTTGGGGGTACAGGAAAGACTTCTTGAAGAAGATGACAAAACTGAGTTCAGCTTTGAAAGACAGATATATGTGAGCCTGGTAGAGAATGCTGGGAAGGGCAGTACAGCCACAGGCATGGAGAGAGGAGAGCCATAAGCACCATCCCTTCAAGATAAGGGGTGATACTGCTGAGAGAGGGAAGCAGTGCCTGGCACCCCTCCCCCAGGGAGAGCAGTGTGTGAGGAAGGAGTGGGCAAACGCACTCTGACGGGGTAAGTGAGCGGCTGGGGTGCAACACTGCACAGAGGGAAAGGCCGAGAAGGGCGTGCATCAGCACTGCAGGGCTGGCCTGGCGCCTGAGGCCATGTCAGGGCCAATTTCAAGCTGGATCATCACTGGTAACTCTGAGCACCAGTTAATGCTCTTTCTCGTTGGCACCCTGCAGTGGATACCTGCATCTCTTTCCCTTTCTTCTGTACTAGCAACCCGTTTTCCATGCCACATGGTCCCGCTAGAGCTGACCTCCACCAGTGCTACAAACTGATTGATCAGGAGACTTCTCTCCTTGGTCAGTGGCTCAGGAATGGGCACCTGACCTAAATGGGATACATCAAGGCTTTTTCTGATATTTCCTATTTGGACACTGGGAACTGTGGGAGTCTCTTTTTCTCTATGAGAGTGAGCTATAAAAACCATGTAAGTCTAGGACAGGGTAAGGCACACTACACCTTATAGACCAGCTGCCTGTTTCTAGATATAAAGTTCTTTTGGAACACAACTACACCCATTCATTTACATGATAACATGGCCGCTTTTGTCATACAAAAACAGAGTTGAGTAGCTGTGACAAAGGCTGTATGGGCCACAAAGCTGATACTATCTATCTGGCCCTTTAAGAAAAACATTTGCCAACCCTGGGCCTAGAAGTGCTGGAGATGTCTTCTGTGGCTACATGGAGAAAACTGTCCCAGAACAGCCATGCCCAGAGGCTAGCAGAGACAAGACTGAAGGAGAAAGACACTGTTTGAGTCCTAGATTCAGGTGGGCCTGAAAATATTTCAGCCATGAACTTAACAGTTATGTAAACTAATAAATTTCCTTTCTACTTGATATGGGTTTCTACCAACTGCAACTGCTACCCAGAGGATTGAGTTTAAACTCTTTAGTCTGGTTTACAAGACACCTGTCTGCCTCTCCAGTCTTAGATACCCCTTCCTTCTCCTTCATTTCCCTAAGTTCTAGCTCAATCCAATTACTTATCATTTCTAGAATCTGCCAGGCTCTTTAACACCTCCATATCTGCACGCCACTGTTCCCTTTGCCTGGTATTCTCTTCCCCTTCTCATTCACATGCTCAACTTCTGCTCACTCTTCAAGACTTGACTCCAGCATCTCTATACCTCTGAAGTCTTCCTTGAGTCACAGAGGGCTGAGCAAGCCCTCCTCTGGGTCACCCCTATTCTTTGTGCATACCAAGCTCTTAGCACTTACGGCATGCTAATGTCATCACCTTGTTCCCCACCAGACTGTATGGCACCCCTCACAGACAGCCAAGCACACAGCAGATGCTCAATAAATGCCTATGGGCTGCAAGAGGGAGGAGCAGCTTGGGGTGACAGCCTCCACTTGTGCAGATCTTCTAGGGACAATCCAGGCCAAATTCCTGCTCACCTGTAGAGGTCTAGTGGCTGCTTTTGTGTGGCTGCTCATGGACACTCTGATCTCCCTGCTCCAAAGTGTCAGGCTTCGGGTGATGTCTCCACTGTTCACAGCCACTGCCCCCAGCCTCCATCTGAACAACTGCCAGCTCCTGCCCCTCCGCCTGCTCAGGGACTGTGGCCACTTCTATGTCCAGACAGGCTGGAGCCACATGCATGACACATATGACAGGCAGGGAGGCCTGTGCTGAAGGAGGAAAGGAGAGGCTGAGCCAGAGGCCCTCAAGGGGACAGTGTCTGGGCCCCTGCTGACAGGCTCCCACTGCCTCTGCTGACAGCCTGTGCCTCGAGTGGAGGAAAGATGGAGGGGAGTGTGGGGAGGTGGGGAGAGAAAGTGAGAGGCAGGCACTCCTCCCCCGGAGAGAGGCTGGACAATGGCCAGACTGTCTGCAGAAACCACATAACCCAGAGCCCTAAGACATGGTCCCATAGGTCCCCAGCAACCACCATCCCTCTTTCCGATGTGTGCTAAACCCTAGCTTATCTCAGGCATTGCGCTGAATATCACAATATCACATTGGGAATATCACAATAAAGAACTCAAAGTCCCTGCCTTTGAGGATGATGGGTGATTCAGGCAAGCAGAGAGGCAGTTGTGAAATACATGCCGACGCCACAATAGCAACAACAGTAATAGCAGCAACGATTGGTCACTGAGCTCTCACTGCCTTCTCGGCACTGTTCTAAGTGCTCGCTGTGCATTATCTTATTTAATCCTCACAGTGACCTCATGGATCAGCTCTATTTATATCCACATTCCTATTTACTGCATTGTTCTTGGGAATTCATGAAAGTACTGGCCCCTTAGGGGAACACACTACTGGAGATGGGGAAAGGACAGAACCAGGCTGGAGGGTTGAGGAGGGAGAGGAGTGAGAGGAGTGAGAAAGTGTTCAAGAGAGATCAGACAATTGCTAAAGAAACCTGGTGGTGAAGGAGAAGATGGAAATGGGATGGAAGCTGGAGAGTGAAGTGGGATGGGAAAGAACTGGCCATGTTTGTATTTGGACAGGAAGGAGACAGAAGCCCCAGAGGAGGGGTGGGGACGGATCCAAAGTACAGGGGAGGAACACAGAAGGTAGAATACCTCTGCCCTGGAAAAAGGAGGCCGAGGCCGGGCGCGGTGGCTCACACCTGTAATCCTAGCACTCTGGGAGGTCGAGGCGGGTGGATCACTCAAGGTCAGGAGTTTGAAACCAGCCTGAGCAAGAGCGAGACCCCGTGTCTACTAAAAATAGAAAGAAATTAATTGGCCAACTAAAAATATATAGAAAAAATTAGCTAGGCACGGTGGCACATGCCTGTAGTCCCAGCTACTCGGGAGGCTGAGGCAGAAGGATTGCTTGAGCCTAGGAGTTTGAGGTTGCTGTGAGCTAGGCTGACGCCACGGCACTCGCTCTAGCCCGGGCAATAGAGCGAGACTCTGTCTCAAAAAAAAAAAAAAAATGAGGGAAGGATGTGAACATGGCTACTCTGATAGGTGAGTTTAGAGGTGGGGAGAACCTAAGAGAATGCTCACCAGATAGACTTTTTTTCTCTGAAAAATCTCTGGGGATGGGATTTTGGGGTTGTGGGTGTGAGGGTGTGGACTGCAGTGACTTATGAACGATAAAAGACTGGAAGAGTCACTATGGTCCGTCAACCAGGAACAAGGATTGCTGAGCTGTTTGCAAAGGCTGGAGACCCTGAAGTTGCAGTGGTGCCACGGCTATGTTTGCGTGTCACCAAGGCAATGGTGTCAAGCAGCCCAGGAGCAGAAGCAGAGAGTGTGGTTGGATGGATCCAATACTGCTGTGGCAGGCCTGATGGGAGGACAGCAAAGGGATGAACGCAAAGAGGTGGTGAGAATACCAGTAATACACAGGCCCTGGGGCGGGATGGGGCTGTGGCTTTGAGGGTGAGGAAGGCAAGAGCCAAGCTCATGCAGCTGATCAAGCCCAAACCTAGGAGTCCTTCTTTTTCCTCTTCTAGTCCCATTTGCCCAGATCCTCACATTCTACAAAAAGAAACACCTATTTTACAAACAAACCTCTCTCTTGCCAATTGGATGGTGGCCCCTAGAGTCATTCTTGACTCATCTCTTTTCCTCAGCTGCCTCTCATCCAATGCATCAGCAAGTTCTGTTAATATAATCTCTGAACATATTCTAAGTCCACCCACTTACCTGCCTCCACTGCTACTATCCAGGTCCAAACCACTACGATGGTCAGTGAGCAGCTTCCACTCTTGCCCTTCTCTCAGGGAGGCTGGAGTGATACTCCTAAATCACCAACCATATGATACCGTGCCATTCCTCTGATTGGAACCTTCCCACTGCCAAACCATGGGTCACAGGGCCTCTCCTGCTCTTACCTCATCTCAGGTCCTCCTCCTTACTCACCCTGCTACAGTATACTGGCCTTCTGTCTAGTCCTTGAATGCAACAAGCCTTTTTCTGTGTCTAGACCTTTCCAGAACAGCTCTGAATCTTCCCAAGGCTGGCTCTTTGTTTTCATTTGGATCTCTGTCCAAATGTTACCTCCTCAGAGAGTCCTTCTCCGACTCCTCTGTCTAGAGTGGGTTCTTCCTCCAGTGATTCTCTATCATGTCACCTCGTTTTACTTTCTCCATAAGCATTTATCACTATTTGTGCGTTTCTTCCCCTTCCCACGTGCACTTGTTTGCATTACATGTTCCTGGCGTGGCCCCCAGCACTCAGAATTGTGCCTGGCATAATAGGTGCTAAATAAATATTTGTTCAGTGAGATCAGAGATCTGCCTCCCACCAAATGTATAAAGCCACCATACATGTTCTATTTCCTCCTCCTTCCTTCTTGATAAAAATGAGCAAACATCCATTCTTCCTCAAAGATCCATCTTTCCACACGGGCAGTGCCTTACCATCTCATTCAGAGAAAAGGCTGAAGCCCTTACAACAGTCCACAAGGCTATCCATGGTCTCCAATTTCCTCTCTGATCTCATCTCCAACTACTCTCCTGCTCATGGTCCCACAGCTATACTCCTTGCTGCCTTAGGGCTTTTACTCGAGCTCTTTCCTCTGTCTGGAATGTTCTCCCTTCAGACAGCTGTTTGGCACCCCTCCTCACCTCCTTCCAGTCTCTGTGCAATCTCACCTTCCCCATGTGGCCAACCCTGACCATCCTATTTAATAATACAAACTGCTTCTATCACCTTGCCATACTTTTTCTTTTTTTCCCATGGAAATTATCTTGTTCTAATTTACTTATTAGCTGTTTACTGCCTGTGTTTTTTTTGGTAGAATAGAAACTTTATAAAGTAAGATTTTTCTTTTCTTTCTTTTTTTTTTAAGAGACTGGGTCTCACTCTGTCACCCAGGCTGGAGTGCAGTGGCACAATCATAGCTCACTATAGCCTCTAATTCCTGGGCTCCAGTGATCCTCCTACTTCAGCTTTCCGAGTAGCTGGGACTACAGGTGCATGTCACCATGCCTGGCTAATTTTTCTTATTTTTTGTGAAAACAGGGTCTCTCTCTCTTGCCCAGGCTGGCCTCGAATTCCTGGGCTCAAGCAGTCCTCCTGCCTTGGCCTCCCGAGTAGCTGGAATTTACAGGTATGCACCACACACCTAGCTAGTGAAGTAAGATTTTGAGATGAGGAGATTATCCTGAGTTACCTGGGTGAACCCTAACTGCATTCACAAGTGTCCTTAGAAGAGAGAGGCGGATGGAGATTTTACCACAAACAGAAGAGGCAATGTGGGACTGCAGTGACACGCTGCCACAAGACAAGGAATGCTGGCAGCCACCAGAGCTGGAAGAGGCAAGGAATGGATAAGCCCCTAGAGCTGTGGTCCCCAACCCCCAAGCTCCTCTGGCAGAGCTCTGCTGACCCCCCTCCCCCCACCCCTTTGGTGGAAAAATCATCTTCCATGAAACTTGGAGGGGGGTGCACAGCAGGAGGTGTGCAGGAGGTGAGCTGCAGGCCAGAAGTGAGCAAAGTTCCGTCTGCATTTACAGCCTCTCCCCATCATCTGCATCACCACCTGAGCTCTGTCTCCGCTCCTCCCAGCCCCCGTGGTTGTGGTAGGAGGAAGAACTGTATTCCATGAAACCAGTCCCTGGTGCTAAAAAGGTTGGGGACCGCTGCCCTAGGGCATCTGGAGGAAGCATGGCACTGCTGACACCTTGATTTCGGCCCAGGAACATTGATTTTGAACTTCTGGCCTCCAGAACTGTGAGAGAATAATTTGTTACGGCAGCCACGGGAAATCTACACAAGTATGTCACTTTCTGAACCCCACAGATAAATGGGATTCCTAGAAGGGAAGTTTTCAGTCATTTTTTTTTTCTCTGCTCAGGAATGAGACAACACAACCGTGAATGGGCAGACATTGTCCCGTCAGATGAAGCCTCTACCTTCAGGGGAGGGGCACAGGGGTCACTGTTGACCACCATCTGCTCTGCATCTCATCACTGCTTACAGTCCCAGGAAGGTTTTGGAAAGAAAAGGCTAGAAAGTGTGACTGTTACAGGAGGGTTCAGGTTCCGGACACTCAGATGCTAATACTCAACTGGTGGCTACTAAATCTCCATCTCAAACTTAGATCTATATACTGAGCTCAAGACTTTTATGTCCAGCTGCATCTGGAGCATCTTGCCCAAGATATCCTACTGGAACTAGGCTCAACATATCAAAAAAAAGGAGCCCACTATCTTCCCCTAAACCTATTTTTCCTCTCTTTTTTTTTTCAGTGAAGAGTATCCACATTACAGACTAAGGGGCAACCCATCTGGCTGTTCACTGCCTCTGGGGCCGAGCTTGTGTCTCTCTGCAGAGAAGTGGGATGGGTGGCCAACTCTGCTGGCCAGGGGAAGTCTGAAGCCCCCACACCCATGTGGTTCAATTATATCACACTCCTTGTCACTGCCTCAGGTGGGCAATGCATTAATGCAGACTGTTCTTAGAATTTCCCCTGCAGGTCCCCCTTGGCCCTAGCTGGGGACTCTGTTCCTATAGGTAAATACTCTAGCTGCCTTCTTTAGTCCAGGGGTTCCGGTATTGTTCATGACTTTGGAGATCTTGGGTGAGGCTGCAGGGGTGGAATTCTCTCTCCCCAAATACCAGATCAACTGCCAAACAGGAAGGGTTAAGCTAGTGATGGATGGAAACCTCACCTGTCACAGACCTATTGTCAAGATGCAAAAGGATAACTGTCCCACAACAAGAATTTCAGCTCCCATTAAACACTCCCACTACTTGTGCCATTTCTCACCTCTGCCACATCCTGGCCCCTGCAAACCCAAGAGGCTCTAAGAGACTGACAGTCTTATCACTGTGCCTTATCTTTAACACCATACGCCTTCTTTGTTTCCTACCTTATGCTTCTCCTAAAACAGCACTTAGCCTATTATAGGTAATCAATGAACAAATCAATGACCAGCCACAATGGGCCCTGCACTTGGAGCAGGGGCCTGTTGCAGCCATAAACTACTGGGCTGCAGCATTTAATTTCTGCTTTCATATCCATCCATCTGGAGCTCTTCTATCCCCTGCTACAGTTAGCAACCCATCGCCATCCAGCCAACCACCAGGAAGGAGGACAGAGACCTACTTGCTGTAGGTCATTCTAGGCACATGACACCTCCCAAGACGTGGCACTGCCAATGCATAGTAGAGGAAAGGGAGATAAGCAAGTCCCAGCCTATCTCGTCTCCTCCTTGGGATGTCTCCAGAAGCTCCACGTTACCGACTCAGGCTTAAATCTCCTGTCTTTCCGGCCATAGTATCTTATGACGGCCTCTATGACTCAGTTTCTTACATCTGACAGCCAAGACCCTCAATCCTGAAGCTTGACTGGTTCTCTCTCCTGAGGTTCTGCCCTATGACCTCAGCTGCCTTTCTGCCAGCCTTGACTTTCTACGGCTACAAATCAATCACGGTCCCTGTGTTTGACAAGTCTAGCAACCCCTTCTTTGACAGCTCTCTCTCCCCTCAACTGTAGGCCTAGTCAAAAATCAAGTGAAAAAGAGAAACTCTAAAGCAGTTATCATCAGTCTCAATACTTATAGCGTATTCCCTCCTCAAAAAGCAGGAAACAGGAGAGATGAACTTCCTTCTAAACCTAGAAAGTGGTGAACTCCAAGGCAGGCCTGCCTTGACCTCCCTTCTTCCAGTGATCTTATTCTCTCCTCTATCTCAGCTGTTTACTCTTATATTATATCCTGGACTGGGTCATTACTAATAACTATTAGCAATAATCATGCCATGGATAAAACTCATTGGCTACGATACTGCCACTGTGCAAAGCTCATTACTTATAACTAAAGCCCTCCCCAATCTCAATCTCAAGCTCTGACTCCCTGACCACCTCCACCTATCTATGTGTCTACAGCTCACTACTCTTGTAGCTAAACTCTAACAAACCTCAACACACGGGGGTCATCAAGCCATTGGTTCTGCCATCTTTTCACTGTCCTTCTCTTTCTTATGTTCTTACTGCAATTCTCACCCAGCTTAAATTCCAAATCAATCATTATAATCATTCCCTTGCATTCATCCTCAGCTTCCTTGCTCCTCTCTTGCTTGGCAAAAACACAACTTCGGTTAAATTCAACTTCCTACCTACTCTGGGCATGTACCTGCATGGGTGAACATCACTGGCTGCAGAAAAGCACACATTGCTTGGTCTTACTCAAAATTCAAGTGAGGCTCTTATGCTGCCTGGCAATCATATTTTATGTTACTAGCCCATTCTCCTACGCTCCTAGATGACTATTCATATTTTCTGTTTTCTCGTCACACTTCCAACACCTTCTCCCTCATTCTTATTGCCGACAGATGACCTTGTTTATCACTGCACTGAAATACCTAAAACAATCAGAATAGAATGTCTATAAGCTCCACACCATAACTTGCTGGCATTTGTGCCTACACTCTCTAATTTCTTTTCTTTTTGAACTCTCCATACTTGTAACTAAGGCCAACTTCTGTATCCTCCAGACCTTATCTCTTTCCACTTTCTAAAGGACATTGCTCCAGGAAGTAAGTCTTCACTCCTACATCACATTTCTGGTTCATTACCATAAAGAAACATGCATCGCTTCCCCCATATTAAGCTCTTCCTCTCATCTTTTTTAAGGTTTTAAAGCTTGTACTCTTCCAACTTTATATTATAAAAAAATTCAAATATACAGAAAAGTTAAAAGAATGGTACAATGATGACCCATATAGCTATCACCTAGATTCACCAAACTCATTCTATTCACAGAAACACTCCCTCAGTTACCTACACCTGCCATTGCTAATCTCTCTCCTCCCATTTCTCTTAAACCCATTCTAATGATCTTTCAAGGTCACCCATTACTTTCACGTTGCTAAATCTCCAGCGGTCAATTCTTACTTAGCCACCTATCAACAGAGTGACCATACATTCTCATTTGCCTGGGACAATCTTGTGTTTTATGTGTATTCTTCCAGAATGATTAATATTGTCCACTTTCACTCTCAAAAGTGTCCTAATTTGTATAATAACTTATATGATCACCCTGCCTGCCAGCAACACATTATGCAGTTAATTACCACTCTTGAAATACTTTCTTTGGTTTCTAAAATATCACATTTTCCTGGTTTTCCTACTATGGCACTGGGCAATCCTCTTTCTCACTCTCCTTTGCAGTTTCTTCCTCATCTCCTGCATCACTAAACATGGCTATGTTCGGGGGGCTCAGTCCTGGTTTCCCTTCTCCATCTACATTCACTGTTGTGATCTCACCCATTTTCATAGCCTGGACCTCTCCCCTGAACTCCACACTTGCATGTTCCCCTGCCTGCTGGATATCTCCACTTGGATGTCTCAGAGGGACCTCAAATTTTACATGTTTAAACTTGAGCTCCTAATCCTCCCGCTTAACCCTTCTCTTCTTGCAGTCATTTCTCCATCTTGGTAAGTGGCACCTTCATTCTTCCAGATGCTCAGGACAAATACTGAAGTCAACCCAGGTGCCTCTCTTTCTCTCATATCCATGTCTGTGCTGGCAGCAAACCTGCCAGCTCTACCTTCAGAACATGTCCTGATCGTGACAATTTCTTACCCTCTCCACTGCTTCCACGGTGGTCCAAGTTGCCATCATCTACAATAGCCTCCTGATGAGACTCCCTGCCTTGCAACAAACAGTCTATTTTCATCAAAGGCAGCTGGAGTGATCTTTTAAAACCTCTACTTGTCTACTCAAAATCCTCCGTTCTTGTGGGACCTACAATGTCCCCATGATCCAGACTTCTCTTCACTTTCTGATTTCATCTCACCATTTCTCACTCTTTCAACATAAGCCTCTTTCCTGTATTTAGATCCTGCCTCAGAGCTTTTGCACTAGCTGTTTCCTCTGCCTGGAAACCCTGCTCTTCCCCTAGATATCAGCACAGCTCTCCCTAACTTCCTTTAGGTTTTTAAGAAAATGTCACCTCTACGAAGGCCTTTCCCAATTACCCTACCTAAAGTGGCACCCTTCCCTACCTTCTACTCCCTATTCCCACTCTGTTTTCTCTAGCATTTCCCACTATCTGATATATGGTACATTTCATTTACGTACCTTGTTTCTTTGCCTGCTTCTCCACTAGAACACGAGCTCCATGGAGGCAGGGATGTTTGTCAGTTTTGCTCACTGCCCTGCCTCCAGCACCAAGAACAGTACTTGGCACTTAGCAGGCACTCACTAGATACTTGTTGACTGAATGAATGTAAAATGGAGCTAATAATGCCTACCCCCTCAAGGATCATTGTGAAGATGAAATGAGATAAGGCATGCCATGTTCTTGGCACACAAGTTGCTCAGTAACTTTGGTCCCAGCCACACCCTCCTTCCCCCTCAGGGAGTGGCTGTCAGAGGCAGCGGTGATGGCAGCACCCACCTCACCGGGACCCCCAGCAGCACTCCCTCAGCCCTGAGCCAGGCTCTGCCCTGCTCCCAGGCACTGATTAGATGTGAGCCACTTTGCTCTAACTCAGGAAGCTGAAGGTTCCAGAATAGATTGAGGGAGGCTTTCAGAAGTCCTGCCCTCACATCGAATCTTTGTATCAGAGGCCCAGGAGCGTGGTGCCTCACACCTCATCAATATAGCCCAATAGCCCTCACGTCTCAGTCTCAAAGCTTCTAAGGCAACATTGCTTGGCTGGCTCCCCAGCCCCTTCTCCAGAGTCCTCTACCAGTTCTGGCCCCTCCAGCTTATACTACATTGCCTGCCACGTATAATACTTTTGCCCCGCCCCCCTAGAGAAGCTGGAGCACTTCATCCACCAGAGACTGCTGCTGGCCACACATGCAGGAGGGTCTGTGGAACTAACTGTCCTGGGCCAGCTGCTCAGGCTCACCTGGCACAGTCCATTCTGGCCATGGCTGTATCCTTCTGGAATGGTCTGAGTCTCATCCCTGCTCCAACCCCAGCACTTTTTTCCTTACTTTAGGAACAGAGGCTGTTTCCTATACACGAATCCTCTAGAAAGCACCACCGCAATCTGGGCCAAGATTTTTAGCTTGGGCGTTACTTCTTTTAGAATCCTTGCCCCTATACTTGGACAACTAAGCCTGCTCGGGAGAACCACACAAGCACACAGATTGGTGCCACCAAAGAGCCAGAGTCTCCACTTGGCCTGCCCTGCTGCTTCACAGTCTTTGCGTGTCCTAGTTAGTAACCTCTTCCATTCTCCACTCTTCTTGGACTTCTAATCCTACTACCCCAGAAGGGAATCCCTCAACCCTTCTCGTTCTGAACTTATGAGCCTATTATATGTTGTCACTCTCCTCTGCTATAGAACACAAGCCTTATCACTCCTGAGATCAGGCCAGTCCCCACCCTCATTGTCCTTAGGGCCTTATTGTATGAATTGTGCCACCATGCTCAACTGTATTTTCACTTTTCCACTCTGTGGGCGCCCCCTCCACACCCACAGCCACGTCCTCCCCAGCTTCAAGCCCATCCCCTCCTCCCTCCATATGCTCTCCTGGGAACGGTCCCTATGCATGGGCCGCAGGTCCCCACCTCACATTCAGCTCCATGTCAACCAGCCCATCCCTGCCACTTCTGAGACACAGCTCTCCTGGGGTGTCTCCGTCTCCAATTCCAGCCCTGAGGTCTCATTCTTGCCTTGCCTCTCTCGGGCTTTAAGCCTCTTATTCTCAACATGTGTCCTGACACCAAACCAGACCAGTTTCAGATTCTGGAAGCCCGTGCTCTGGCTTGTCCTGGGCTCCCCTTCCCCCAGGCCTGGGCTTCCTTGGTCTCAGCACGGCCTTGTGACTACATAGCCTGGTGGCATAACGAAACCTCGTGCTGGATCAAAATGCAACAGGGCACTTGGGATTCCTACTTGCGTCACTCACAGAGCTATACTGGTAGGTTTTAAATACATGTTTATAAAATAATTATCACCTAACTCTTACCTACTGTGTTTCATTATACTATTATCATTTTAGCCTCACAAAATCTTTTGGAAGTAAACGGAGTGGGCATTTTTCCTGATTTACAGATGAAGAAACTGAGGTTCAAGGAGTTGGAGTGATTTATCCAAAGTGAGAAGTCACTGAGCTAGGTCTGAAACTCAGGATTTCTGATTCCGGAGTGGGTGCTCCTTCTGGAACTCTGTGGGCCTCTTTAAAGGATGAGTCCTTGCATAGAGCTCTCAGATACCACACGTAGACTGTGACAAGGTACCAGAAGAGTATGTGGCAACTACCCTTTCAGGTGGACGTGGCTAGGTGTGAGATGGACAGCAACATTGTTTGAGAGACGGAAGCTGGTGAACAGTCCTACTCACTGCCTGCAGGGTTGCTGGCAGGCTTCTCTGTTAGGTGTACTTCAGTCACTGTTTTCATGTATACTGCTCAGACGAGGACAGAATGGCCTAATCATCAAATCAATGGAAGACAAAGAGAAAGGAAAGGAATAACTTATGTTGAGGACCCACGGAGGATCCAAAAGGCTCTAGAGGGGCAGCCACTAGCCAGGCTTCATTGGGCCCACGTGTTCCATCACACATGCTCAGTAGGAAGGGGATGGGGGCTTGGCAGTGGCATGTCGAGAACAGGCTTATGGTCAATGTGACATGACCACTGAAAAAGCAGCATCTCTTGGGTGTCAGTCATTATGAGGAGCATCAACAATGGGGAGATGCTTCTCCTTCTAGCCTGTTTGGCCAGCCCTGGAGCAAGCCGAGCTCTACTCTGGGTGCCTCCTAAAGGGAACAGTCATCAAATGCAACTGACCCAGAGAACAGAACTACCGTGATGGGGAGGGGCCTCTTATATCTCATGGAGGCAGAGTTGTCTGGCAAGAGACTTGAGGTCACACAATCAAATCTCTAAACAACTTCAAATCTCTAAGCAACTTCAAATCTCTAAACAACTGATGGAGAAGGAGGATTGGACTTGTTCTGTGTGGCTCTGGCAGGCAGAACCAGTACCACAGCGGGGAGTTGCAGAAAGGCAGACTTTGACTTTTCCTAGTTAAAACTCTCCAGTTACTGAGCATCTTGAATTGGATGGGCTGTGTCTATAGGTGAAGGGCCTCTAGCTATTAGGAATGGGGGATGGGCCATGATTCCGAGACACAGGAGTTCTAGACCCACCAAGCCCAGGAAAGTGGCAAGAACTATCCTCTCCCTGGGCTCACCCTGGCTGAAGATTAGGCCCACAGTTGTAGCAGGTCCAGTCTCCAGTCTAACCTCATGGCCAAGGCTGCAAGTTTAGCCACTCACTGCTAGTGTCTAGGGACTTCCTTGGTCAGGCTGTCTACCGTTTGGATAAGTTGTTTTCTTTCTTTAAAAGGAAAAGCTCTGGAAAGGGGGGAGGTTGTGGGAGACTATTTCCATCTCAAGTGTCTTTTCCAAAGCTCTGGTGTCTTGCCAAGATTTAAGCATGGTATACACAACACTGTTAAAAATAACTCCTTGATTGAACAGAAGGCGTGGGAGAGAGGGGATAGCCAGGCAACTTTGCTAGAGGGTGGGGGAGAGGTGGGCAAGGAGAGGAAACTTACACCCAGAGGCCTGGGGAAGGGTTTATTCCAGAAGAGATGTGTAGGCTCAAAGGGAACAGGGGCCAGGGAAACTCTGTCCCTAACTGCTCCTTTCCAGGAAGAACTGCCCAGTAAGTGCCCTGCTTTGGGTGTACCCAGGATATAAACAATCTGCTAGCTTTGAAGGGTTCTCCCAGGATTCAGTCTGCCATTTTTTAGCCCTGAATGCCAGCCTGTGGGATTAAAGTCAGAGAAAAAAGACAAGGAGCAGAAAGCCAAGAAATTAATAAGGCACAGAGGCCAGAGAAAGGTCAAAGGCACAAAGGCCAGAGAAATGTCTACTGGATTTAGCTATTGGGAGGTTCTTGTGATTTGTGTGTGAAGACTTCTATATTTTTCCTTCCATAAATAGACAACATAAATGGAATTATCTTATATATACTGTTCCATAACTTGCTTTTTAAAAATTTAATAATTATGGGGTCATGTCAGTAAATATTGTCTGATATCATTTTTCCTGACTACATGCTATTTCATCACATGGATATGCTGTATTAATTATTCTTGGCTGAAAGACATTTAGGCTGTTTCAAATTTTTTGCTATTATCATAAGCATGCTGCAGCAAGCATATTACAATAATGCATGCATAGTTAGGATTATTTCCTTATGTAAAATATTTAGTGGGTTTGTTGGATCAAATGGAATCCACATTTCATACTTTATTATACATTGTCTAGGTTACCTCCCATAATTTTAGAAAGAATAACATTCTGTTTTGTCCTGATTTCCTCTGATCTCTCTGGCTGTTCTTTCCCATTCTCCTCCATTATTTCTTCCTCTTATTCATCCTTTATATGCTGGGTATTCCCCAGAGTTATGTCATTTTGTTTTCTTCTTCTTCCTCCAAAAATTACAAACTCAAATGCCTATAAGAGCTAAGAAGGTACTGTAAATATGTGAATTGGGCCAGATGTAAGATGCTAAGAAGGAGCAGGGTAATGGCAAGCTAGAGTTCCACACTGCCTAAAATTATTCACACTATTTCGAAGTGCTGTGCCAGCCACATAAAGCATGTCTGCAGGTATACGCAGCTTGTAAGGTGCCAGTCTGGGGCCCAGTCTAAACACTTTCCCTGCCCAACCTCATCCACTGCCCAAACTTCATCTATATGCTGATGACTCCCACTGCATCGTTTCCAGCTCTGACCTCTCCCCCTCAACTCCAGACCCACATATGCAAATGACCATCTACACTTCTCCTTCAGTGTCCCAGAAGCATCTCAAACTCATCATGTCCACAACCAAATTCATGATCTCTGCCCTTTTCTCCTTCTGCCAAAAGCCAGAAATCTAAACTAGAAATAACTGCCCTTATTCTTGGGTTCCCTATCTCAATGAATGGCACCCTAATTTTCCTATCGTTGAAGCCAGAAACCTGGAAATCTTTTCAGATTCTTCCCCCCTTCGCCTTCCATGCTTACTGAATCATCAAATCAATTCTGTAGGCGTAGTGAGTACTCACTGAGCACCTAATCAGTGCCAGGTCTATTAGGTGCTAGGTCTGGCCACAAAGAGGAATAACACGCAGTCCCTGTCCTGAGGGGGAGACAGATAACAATGTCATCATGATGTGTGGTGGTGGTAGGAGAATGTCTCACAAGATGTTCTGGGAGGAACTTTGATTCTATTTCCTCAGAGTTCCTCAAATAGTCTCCATCTCCGTCCTCATGGGCCTGCCTTCACCAGTGACTGCAGCAGTCTCCTGGCCCATCTCCATGTTTCCAAGCTCCCTTCTCTAGTCTGTCTTTCATATGGGTTAGAGCAACCTTTCGAAATAGCAAACCTGACCATGTCATTATCATCTCTTGCCTAAAATATGTCAATGATTCCCCATGTCTTTCAGGGTAGAATCTAAAATCCTTCTGGAGTGACTTTTAAGGTCTCCCACCATGTGGCTCTGGACGACTTGTCTAGCCTTGTCTTCCAGCATCTAGGACAATAATACTGTGTCCAAAACATGCCAAACCACCTGCAGTTCTCTGAATGTTCACGGGTGCCTCATGTTCTTAGTTTATGCATTTCTTCTGTCTAGAACACCTGCCCTATCATTTTTCAACTTCCTAATTTCTATGTAAGCTTTAAGACTTGAATAAAGTATCACCTCCTTCAAAAATCCTTCTCTGACCACTTTCCCCCTAAAAGCTGGCTTCTTCCAGGTCTTCTCTGTTACAAACCCTCCCAGTGCTGCAGAATTATAGCGGGGGTGGAGGTTGGGGATCGGGGAAAGAAACTTCCAAGGCCCTTTTCCCAGGTTGTTGAAGGGGGCCATGACATGCCCTTACCTGGACGTCTTTGAGAACAGGTAGTGGTGAGAAAATATGGGAGTGTAGGGCAGACAATGGTGATTCCAGCGTAGGTAAGGAGACCAGGAAAAGGCACAGCCCCTTGGCTCTGGTTGCACAAACCCTTGAGGGACCCATGAATACTTCAGGTCCACAGACCATGTTCTGAGGAGCTACTGACATGATGTATCCTACCCATTGACACTTACAGCACCCACCCCTGCCAAATGCAAAACAAAAATAAAAAGAGAAACGTTTTCAACTGAATGATAGTGAACCACCAATCACCAGTGAACCAATGAAAGGCTCTTCTTTGGCCTTCTAATCCTAGAAGCACATGATAAGAATGAAGGTCAAGAGGTCCTACAAACAGCAATGGTGGAAGAGAGTGAGCCCAGAAACCCACCATAGGACAAAAGCCTTTTCTGACCCCTCACTTTTATTAGGCAGCTCCTTCCTGTGTATCTGTGGCATCCTGTGCCCGTCAACACTCTGTGCGATTTTGTTTTCACGTCTGACTCCCCCTCAAGACTGAACTTCTAGGGTAGGGATCATCCTTTCCATCCTTAGTGCCCAGCGGAATGGGGGAAGCGGAGGGAAGGAAGTTTAGGTAGACAGGTTCCAAGATGAGAAGTTTGCTGATAAAAAGGGACAGAACAAACTAGTGCAAAGTTAAGAAAAAATTACTTTCACTATGTCAGAGACATGAGGAAACGGTCAAGGAACTGCATAAAGACTTATTTATAGGAACGTTGTCTATAGCAATGCTGTTTACAATAGAAAGAAATTCGGGGCAAACTCCCTAAAAGGACCTGGGTGTTCACATCTCCACAGGAACTTCAAGCTCAGTGTCCCCCCAAATGAACTCAACAGCTGCCCCTCAGGCGAGCACTTCTCCTAATGCCACTATCTCGCCAGCTGCCCAAAACAGAAACTGGGGATCTGTTTTTACTCATCCCTACACCAGGCCCTAATGTTGTCCTTTCTCCTCCCCTAACATCTCACAGGCCCACCCTCACCCTTATCACTGTCTCCCGAGCGGCTCCGCTCTCAGTCTCACCTCCTGTACACCTTTCTTCCCATCTCAGACAGTGACCTTTCTAAAGCGCAAATCTGATGCTGTCCTTCCCTCCCTGCTTTGGCCTTGGCTGACACCATGATCAAGTGCACACTTCTGAGCATGATGTTCAATGCCTCTAGCCACCCACAGACTTGTATTCCAAACAGGCCAAATGACTGTCCAGTGTGTCTCCCTGTCTCGGTGTGAATCCTAACCTTTCCTAGGTGCTTTGCCAGCCTGGTTCTAACGCACAGCTCCCTGTGCTTGCTCCATCCCTGCACTCACTGTGCTACCCACTCACTGAGCTCCTTGGAGGCAGCAGCTGTTTCTTATTTGTCACTGTCCCCTAGACCTCTGCACAAGGCCTAGCAGACAGTAGGTGTTTAGGGGGTGGGGAAGGGGCAGAACCTACCTAGGGTCCCTGGGGCGCAGGGGTAGGGCAAGCAGTCCCCACAGGCAGGGTTGAGATGGGGACCTGTGAGCTGCCGATCTGGCTGGAGGCCCACAAAGGAGGAGGTTTTCTCCCACACCTGAGGGCATTGTCTGCCTCCCCGGAGTCTCTGCAGGGGGCTCCCAGGATTAAGCCTACATGCTGTGCAGACATGCCCGATTATAGGAGGTGGATGCTGGCGTAATGATGGAGCCATGCTTTCCCCAAGCCATTCTTCATTCTTTATGGCCTCTGAATTGCAGACACAAAAAATTGCACACCCTCAGTCTGAAGCTTTCGTGACTTGTGTGGAAGAAACGTCATCAACAGCCTTTTGTTTGGGCTTGACTTGGGTGAATATGCCAGAAAATTTGGTCAGAGGAGTGTTTTCAGATGTCATTTCTGTTTGTCTATAACCCTAGCCCATGCAAAGTCAGTCACAAGCCAGTTTTTCTGAGGTTCCAGAGCTGCCACCTCTCATTCCTGCCACAGCCCACAGAGCTTCTGCGTGACAGCCTCTAGCCCGGGCAGGCTTCCGGCCTCGCCACATCCCCGTGTACTTGGCAACAGCACGTGCTGTGGCCAGACCAGGGCCAGGGGCTGTGATGCAGTGGTGAGGAAGCCCTCAGCCCAGGCTCTCAGGCTTAAACCTGACCTGAATGTCACTGGAAGCCTGGAGCACAACCTTGATCTGTTTCCCCCAGATGGCAAGCTGGGATCATGCCTCCCATTTTCAAAACCACTTCCCCAGTGTCCGACACAGTGCCTGGCCCTAATAAAAATGTATTACATGAGTGAACAGACACACAATACCCAGTTATTTGAGTTAATTGAGGGAGGCTATCAAACTCAATGTTCTGAGGGAAAAATACCTAGAATTTACTGTATCCTTAGAGTCACTGTTGATGCTGGTGGTGTTGCCGCTGGGAAGGAAGCCCGGGGTGCTGGGCCCAACAGCACAGTGGGCCTGGACACAGCAGAACACACAGCAGGCCACAGGTCCCCTGCTCACTTCCCTCCCTGAGCCCAAGCCGGCCGTGCGGAGTGTGGTGCTAGGACAGATAAAGGCAAGGGAAATGAGAGCTGTCCCCAGTTCACTCAGTCACCAAGCGATGACAGAGGCTAAATTAAAGGTGAAATTAGACAAGGATCAGTGGAGGACTCAGGAGAGAACTGTGATGCAGGATACATATAAGTGTTACAGATGAAGATACACTAAGGGCCGTGGGGGCCTCACAGTGGGCAAACGTCACAGGGGAGGTGGCACCTGAGTTGGAGTTTTAAAGATGCAGAGTGTGGCCGGGCGCGGTGGCTCACGCCTGTCATCCTAGCACTCCGGGAGGCCGAGGCGGGAGGATCGCTCAAGGTCAGGAGTTTGAAACCAGCCTGAGCAAGAGCGAGACCCCGTCTCTACTAATAATAGAAATAAATTAATTGGCCAACTAAATATATGTAGAAAAAATTATCCGGGCATGGTGGCGCATGCCTGTAGTCCCAGCTACTTGGGAGGCTGAGGCAGAAGGATTGCTTGAGCCAGGAGTTTGAGGTTGTTGTGAGCTAGGCTGACGCCACGGCACTCTAGCCCGGGCAACAAAAGTGAGACTCTGTCTCAAAAAAAAAAAAAAAAAAAAAAAAAAGATGCAGTGTGTGGGGAGGGACACACCAGAAAGCATGTGGACAGCCCACCCAGCTGAGTGCCTGGCTTGTCACGGCCCCTGATGAGGGGAGAACCAAACCACAGCAGTACT
>CAUYRT010091373.1:0-52190 GCA_963574885.1 Lepilemur ruficaudatus | reverse complement strand
GGCTACATTCTTTCAGGAGGGTCATTTAGCAATATATATCAGAACTTTAAAATATTTATAGCCTGTCACAGATTAAATAGAGGTCTAGAAATTTATCCTAAGTGAGTGATGTGTTCAAAATTAATGAAGAAGTATGTTGATGATGTTACTCAGCTATCAAGAGAGGGAGGTAAAGTTTGCCTCAGGCATGTTCTTAACCTCTCTGTAGGAGGTGATCTGAGGGGGAAATGTGTTTAATTTTGTATATGTTGTTTTTCATAAGCCTACAGAGTATCTAAATTAGTGATTTACAACTGGGGATGATTTTGTTGCCCAGAGGTCTTTTGGTAATTTCTGGAAACAGCTTTTTTTTTATTTTTAAAAATTTTTTAACTGACACATAATAACTGTACATATTTATGGGGTACAGTGTGATATTTTGGTAACTATATACAATGTGTAATGACCAAATCAGGGTAAAAAGCACGTCCATCATCTCAAATATTTGTCATTTCTTTGTGTTAGGAAAATTCAAAATCCTCTCTTCTAGCTATTTGAAAATATGCTATAAGTTATTGTTAACTATAATCACCCTATGGTGCTATTGAACAATAGAACTTATTCTTCTTATCTAACTGTAATTTTGTACCCATTAACCAGCTTCTCCCTACCTTCCTCTCCCCTTTCCCCTTCCCAGGCTCTAGTTACCACTATTCTCTCTACTTCTATGAGATCAATTTATTTAGCTTCAACGTATGAGTGAGAACATGTGGTATCTATCTTCCGGTACCTGGCTTATTTCACTTAACATAATGTCCTCCAGTTCCATCCATGTTGCTACAAATGACAGGAGAGGTGGGTGATGGTGCTAGTTACATCTAGTAGGTAGAGACCAGTGATGCTATTAAACATCCTACGATAAACAGGACAGTACACCTCATAACAAAGAATTGGCTAGTCCAAAATGATATAGCACCAAGGCTCAAAATCCCTGATCTAAATTAATATATCTACACAAAGTTTGTATAGATATATTCAAAACTCAAAAAAAGATGTCTGGGCCAGAGAAAAAGATTTGGTATAAACAATATAGAGTCATACCATAAAAGATTACATTTTCATGAATCACTATGAACATATGCTGTTATCTAAAATTCTACTCACAGTCTGCTTATTGTTAAATTTATTATTAAGCTTTTCAGAACTAAATACACTATGAAATCTGAACATTTAGACACAAATAATTCATTTATAGAGGACCCTTGTTTTTCAGTAATTGAATAGAAAAATTAGAATTCCTGGTTTTGTTCCAACAAAAATATTTCAAAACAAAATTCCATATAATTAATTATATGTTTGTCACCAAAATGCTTGCAAGCAAATGGGGTCATTGCTAAGTAACACAGAACAGAATATTTTAGACAAGTTAGGCAATTCCAACAATAGAAAAACACTAAATTAAGGAAAGAATGTTTTAGAATTACAATAGCCTAGAAAGAAAACTGAGAAACAAGCCCCACTTAGAATCCTTAGCTTATTAGCCGTCTTGGGAAAGCACTATTGCTGTGTGGATAGGCCTGGCAAGGCATATCTAATGGTTCAAAGAGCTTCTTCAGGAAGTTAAGTGCTACTTTTGCTTTGCTGGAATCTTGGCTGGCACACCAGGCTGCCAAGGTCACGTTCTGCTGGCAGGCAGCAAAGTAAAAGGCACCCGTCCAGGCACATTAGCAAAGGGCAGGATGCCAACTGGAGGGCATGGCAAAGGCTATTTGCTTCCAGGAAAAAAAAAAGAAGTTATAACCAGTTGTATTTTGAAGTAGTTCTTCAGGAAAAAAAAAAAATCAGGGTTTCTTGGATATTTGGAACATTTATGCTATTTCCAGCTGGAAAACTTAAATAACCATCACTATAGATGCCATGTATTGAGGGGCATGGAGTGTGTGCTCTGAAGTCTAGCACCTGGATTTAAACCCTGGCTCACACACTTAACCAGTTGTATGATCTTAGGGACATCACATGCAGGTGATGCAGTTTCTTTATCCATAAAACAAGGGAAATGACAGTATCTATCTCTTAAAGTTCTTAAAAGAATCATGTAGGTTAACACACTTAAAGTCCTTATAATAATGTTTTACTATGCTAAATGCTTATAGGTAAAACACTATTATATATGTTCATAGTGTATTTTAATATAATTTTGAGGGACAAAAAATATTATAATATTTAAATGCCAATGTTCTTTTCTTAAATACGTAGTCTTACATCAGGGACAGGGAAGCACTTCCCAAGTTCTTTGTACCTCCTTCATAAGATTCCTTATTCATTCAAGGATGTCTTAAATTTTCTCTGAACTTATGTCATCATAATTCACTTTCTTTAACATATTATCTTGAAATATCATATAAATATTCCACCATCGTTTAACTCCCCACATGTCCATGCCCTGACTCCTCACCAGAACGTTTCTATAGTGTATGTTGGCCTGTCTTGGAATAAGGACTTCTTTTAACATCTAGAACACCTCAAGTTCTTGTCTACCTCCAAGCTTTAGCACAGCCTTTGACACATCTTTGGGATTCAATGAACATTTGCCGAATGAAAGAATAAGCATATTTAATAAGGTTTTGTTGATTTGATGATAGTGTTATATGTAAGAAGGAAGACTCCAGTTTTATAATGTCTATAAACAATTTTTTCTTTTGCTTTATTTATTATGAAAGTACTTTATTCTTCCCATTCGCATTTTTATGTTGCTTTATTTTTAAAAAATTGACATACAGGAAAACTGACCTTTTTTTGGTGTAGGAGTCTATGCATTTTAAAACATATATAGATTCATATTACTGTAATCACAATAAAGATGCAAAATGGTGTCATCACCTCAAAAAACTGCCTTGTGCTCCCCTAGCCTAACTCCTGGCAATAACTGATCTGTTCTCTGTTATTATAGATTATTTTTTTTCAGTTTAAACAAAAAAAAAATTTTAACTTTTTGTCTTGGAATAATTTCAGATTTGCAGAAAAGTTTCCAAGATAGTACATCAAGTTCCTGTATACCTTTTACCCACTTTCCCCTAACATTATCATTTTATATAACCATCAAACATTTGTCAAAACTAAGAAATTAATATGAGTACAGTATTATTTACTCAACAACATGTTATATTTGAATTTCACCAGTCTCCTGCTAGAATTCTTTTTACTGTTTTAAGATCTAATCTGGGGTTCCAGGTTGCACTTATGTGCTGTGTCCCCTTAAGTCTCCTCTGATCTGTAACAATTTCCAGTCTTCCCTTGTTTTTCACGACCTTCACACTTTTTGAAGATTACAGCTTAGGTATTTTGTAGAATGTCCCTGAATTTGAATGTGTCTGATGTTTTCTCACAATTAGACTGAGGATATGAATTTTGGGGAAGAAAGCAACCAGGTGAAGCGCCCTTCTCATCACGCTCATATAAATACAGTAGCTCTACATGACTTAACACTCGTGATGTTCGCCTCAATCGCTTGGAGCTATGGTTTGAATGTGTCCCTAGAGTTCATGTGTTGGAAACTTAATCCCCAAATTCATGTTGATGGCATTTGGAAGTGGGGACTTTTGGGGGATAAGTAGATAAGGTCATCAGGATGGAGTCCCCATGATGGGACTGGTGGCCTCATAAGAAGAGAAAGAGGGACCTGAGCTGGCATGCTCATGCCTTCTAGTCATATGATGTCCCCCACATCATGCAGTAAGAAGGCCTTCACCCGATGTGGCTCCTTAGATTTCTCAGCCTCCAGAACTGTAAGAAATAAATTCCTGTTCTTTACAAAGTACCCAGTTTCAGGTTTTCTGTTATAGCAACCGAAAACAGACTTAAGACACTTGGTTAAAGAGGTTTCTGCTAGGTTTCTTCACTGTAACAATACAATTTTCCCTTTGTACACCCCATTCTTGAAAGCGAGTCACTAATTTAAAAGTGTTGTTATGACTACACTATTGCAAGCAGAATTTATCCACACCCCTATCATGTGAAAGTCATCAGGTAAAAGGTGCTTTCCATTTACTTGTCACTGCACACGTGAGACGAGTATTAGCATCCTGATTTTACGAGGGAATTGAGGGTTAAATAGCTATTACTTAGTAAGGAGTAAAAGTAAAATTCAAGTGCATGAATATCTGACTCCCAAACACATGCTCTCTTCTCACCAGACTGCCCTTTGAAATGCCCAAAATAAATGTCAACAAAAGTGAAGCAATAAATTCCCGCCACTGTTTCTAGGTATGCAACTCACATATTTTACCTTTACTCTTTAACATACCAACATACTTGAACTAGTGTGCTTATTTCACAAGACTGTGGCTCAGTATGTGATAATTAGCAAACTGACAGACAGGAGCTGTCATTAGTGGGGATACCAGACAACATAGATAAACAGCATCAAGTCTGGGAAGAGCAGGAATAAATGGAAAGTGAGATCCCATGGGAGAATGAAAGTGAATGTGTGACCAGAAAAGAAATTCAAAGTGTGAACGCCAGAGAAATGTACAGAAAATAACGGCAGACAATTGTTACAGAAAAAATAACACCACAGTTCCCCTCTTTCTATACACTGAAGGCCACAGGGACATGAGAGGCCTACTGGAAAGTAAGTCCACAACAACTTGTGAAGCACAGAGCAAGGTTGTGCCAGGTACAGCGAACGACACCACCTGAGGAGTGTGGAGCACTGGAGCTGAGGCCCAACAACAGAGGCCTTAGGGCGGAAACCGGTCTAATTCTTCACTCTGTGGCTCAAACTGATGTGTTCAAGTTCAGGATTTGGGCATTTTCAAGAGTTGCTATGTCTGTGGGCACTGAACAGGTATTCAGATATTAGATGCATCTCTGTGGCCCTTAACTTTTCTTCCACATAAGTTTTAGGTCAAAATGGGGTGAACCTGTATCCCCCTTCATATACAAAGTCCAGTGGCTTTCCTCACATTTAAGGGAATTTCCATGGCTTTACAACTTTACAGTCACTACGGCTTTAACTTCATGTCTCCACTAAATTGTGGTTTTCTCCTCTGCATTTTTCACCTTTATCAATGCCCTGGCATTGATCCTGCTTTTGACACAAATTAGAAAAATAAAAACAAACTTTCTGCTTTTGATCCCTGTAAAAATAAGCCCAATTCATTTGTGGCCTTTTGGGTTTTATTGCAGAGTTGCAGATGAAGACTGCAGCAGAAAGACAATAAAATATAAATTAAGACAAGTCCATTTTTTTAAGTCTATCAGCTCCTCCCCCTTATTCCTTTTCCAAACCTTCTCTCCCTGTCCCACCCCTCTCTACTCAGTTCCATTCCTCCAGGAACAATAATAAATTTCTTCCATTCTCGTGGCAGAGAAATTCAACTCCCTGTCCCAAAATTTAGTCCTTAGTCTCTTCTGGCAGTTTCAGTTAGAAGCTGAGAAAGCAGGAAACAGAAGCATGGAGGCAAGTTTTTATTCAGGTTACAATTAAAGTGCTTTTTCTACAATGATTCCTGTTAGTTCAATTGCTACAGTAGAATGAAAGTAAGTTTGTCCCATATATTTCAGATGATCCCAAGAGAGTCAGGAGAATGTGGAAATACATCAGCAATAAGGATAATCCAGTAAATTAATTTCCAGGAGAAGCTAGGGAAAAGGCACACAGATTTACACATACTATTTCATGCAAGCGTTCATTTCATAAATGTTTAAGATTTTTTTTTTTAATTTTGGAAGATTCTATATTCCATGAGGGTAGTAACTATGACTAACTCCTTTAATACCCTCACTAGTACAATCCTGTGAATTTACAGAGGTTTAGGGAGGATTTTTATTGAACACTATTAAGTTAATGATCTCTTATTTCCTTAAAATACTTTACCACTCACATACTGTGTTTTCTTTAGCACAACTGTGTCATAGATGTCCAGAATTTTAATCAGATGAATCATTCAGGATGGTTTAAATTTTCACGTAAGGTCAAACTTTGGAACTGTAATATATTGACCATATTAAGTGGAAGTCTTTCTTAAATATATACATAATTCTTATGCTTGTAAACAGAATGTACAGACTATAAATGAATGTTTCCTCACTGATTGTGGGGCAACCTGAAAAATAAATATCTCACTTTTTGTACATATAACAATGTCCTATTGAGGAATATATGATTGTTCTCCAAATCTAAATTGTCCTTTCTTAGTTTGGGTTCACTCAAACTAAATAAAAAATTTTAGTTCATGTGGTTTATTTGGGAGATGATTCTAGAAAACATCAGTACTCTAGTAGAGTA
This sequence comes from Lepilemur ruficaudatus, assembly GCA_963574885.1. Classification (NCBI taxonomy): domain Eukaryota; kingdom Metazoa; phylum Chordata; class Mammalia; order Primates; family Lepilemuridae; genus Lepilemur; species Lepilemur ruficaudatus. Next base: position 45,922 of record CAUYRT010091373.1, on the reverse strand, counting down.
GGGAAATGCAGCAGTAAAGAACGCAGGCAGATTGCCACGGTGACAACTGGAGCCTCATCCCTCTGGGGACCTCTGGTCACCAGTGCACAGCACTTCAGATTTCGCTCAACCAAGAGGCAGGGAAGCTGGGATAGTTACACATCAACTTCTGTCAGTCATTGGTTGCAGGCTACTTCCTGGTGGCATTACTTATCTGGCACTTTAAACCTGTCATGCACCTGGGCTATGCCTGCCATATAGGCTTGAATTACTACAATAAGCCCTTAGACAAAGTGAGATTTATGCTGGCAAATGCCAGGCCAGGGGAGCTTAAACATGATAGAGCTTTGGGAGGTTCGGGTGGGGTACCTCGAGCTTCTGCTACAAGCTCCTAATAGGAATTTCAGTTCCTTTGTTTACCATTTCTAGTTCCCCTGTCTTCTTCTTCGCGGTTAAGAGTTTCATTGATTATTCCTTGCCTGCTGGTAGCCTTTCCTCTTATTTTCTTCTGCTTGGTTTGATAAGTTCTGCGTATTTGGAATATAAATTTTCAAAGCTGTTGTATTTGGTTATGAAACAGAGGTAAATGCTTTTTTGCTTTTTTCCCTTACAGGCTATCCCCAGAAAAATATTTGTAGACCCATTGTAAACATATTGTTTGAAAGCCATTTCTGATACTTTCTTTGTTTTGGCATTTGTTACCAATAAAATGAGATTGCTAGATAGCTGAGTTCTGGATAGATAAGCTATTAACAGAAAAGAATGTAATTTAGATATGAATATATCATTGATAGAGGTCACAAATGTCCATCACAAATTTTCATCTTATGACATCCTCATTAAATTATAGATGCAAACATATTAGGTCCATGGTAATAATGGACTTCTTCAGTAGCATATTTTAGGAAATCTCTTGGAAATATTCCAGCGTTATCAACTTAAAATACCTCATGTTATAAATAATAATAAGAAGAACATCAGCAAAAACATTGGTTATATTAATTTTGGGTGAGGTAAAGACTGTATGACTTCTGAATAAAAGTGATGGATTGACCAAATGCATTTATTTCTACTCCTTTCAGGAATGCCATAAAATGGCAGTAAAAGAATTAAAATGCTATAAACCTACAAGGGAAAGGAAAATGGAAGAGATGACAGGAATGAGCCAGAGAGTTCAGGGAAACTCTGAAGAGGGAAAATGACTTGAATAGTGATTAACAGCCCCACTGAAAGGAGAAAGCAGAACTGGAAGTCACTGCAGTCAGAGGGCAACCAGCACAAAGCATCCCCAAGGCGTTCAGATCCTGAAGGCACAGGCACTGAGGAAGATGAGTGGCCAAGCGCAGGGTAAAAAGCCCAGGGACTGGTTTAAAGTCTGATTACAGCGTGCTTAAACCACCATCTCTTTTCCCCCACAGGCAAGACATTTCTCCTTCTCTTGAGGTCCGTTCGCACCCTATGCATGCACCTCTCCCATTTCCACTTAGAAGACTGGGGAGTTATTTCCCAGATAAACAGAACAGAGGTGGACCTCCAGCCCTAGCAGAAAGCATGAGACACAAGAGCTGCAAAGTGGCAGATTCAGTGCAAGTCTGTACAGCCTAACTGCCCATGTATTCCCTGAGCTCTGGCAGCCAATCATATTCCCTTCAAGAAAAACCTGAGAAGATTCTTCTCTAGAGACATCCAACAACTCGTGAGAGGAGAACTAAAGACACCAGTATGCGAGGATTCTCTCTAACCACATATACACAAACACAAAAATACCCACACCTCCTGCACTAGAAGCACTCTAGTCTACAATGGCCATACAAGTAATATGCTTCCAATCAGCAAATGCTCACCCTTAAATATGAAGGCTCACAACATGAAGGAGAGATCAAAACAAACACGATACAGGGGGAGAGCAGTGAAAAAGCATAAAGTGCAGGTAGAAAGATAAAAATGTGGTTAACTATAATTAATAGCCTCTGTCAAATAGAGGAAGTTGCCTAGTACATTAAAATAAAGAACAGTGCCCTTTGATAAAACGCAAAACAATTTTAAAACTCTTTGAAAATATAAATGTAATAACTTAAATTAAATATCACTGAATATCCTTGAAGACAAAGTGAGCTGAATGCACCTGAAAGAAATACAAAACAAAAACAATCAGAATCAAATCAGAAAGTCTAATATTCAACTAATAGGAATTCTAGAAAAATGAGAGCATAAAACACAAACGGGAAAGAAGTTATATTAAAGAAAGAAAAATAATTCAAGTTAATATCCAAGTACTGAAGAACATGAGCCTCCAAACTGAAATGCCCCCCCAAAAATGTATAACACTAAGTAAGACAAATCATTGTAAAATTTTAGAGCCACAGAGATAAAGAGACCTTAGAAAGCTTTCAAAGGTCATGGGGAATCCACACACAAGGGAAAGAGGGTCAAACTGGGACTAGAATTCACAATAATTTTCCACTAGTGTTCTATGTCAATCACACAAATCTATCATTGAAGAAGACAGAAAAATGGCATTTTAATGCATGTAAGGACTCAGCAAATATAAGCCATTGTGAAATATTCTTCAGAAAATAAAAACAAGAAGAAAACCAAAAAAGAAGCCATAAGGATTGAAGAAAGAGAGTATTACACAAGAGTAGAGCAAAGTAAAAGACTTAGGATAAGTGGGGAGCCTAGAGCACCCAGTTCACAAGAGACGAAGGGTAGGAAACTCCACGAAAAAAATAAGAGTTGAAGTGCTGCAGGTATGCAAAATATTTTATATCAGCACTTGGCAGAGATATACAAGCATAGGAAATGAGATAAATGATGGGTAAAATTTTGCAATGAACTCCACGAAAAAGGCTGAGTTGAACAAGAAAAGTGACATGGTTATAGTACATGATTTGGTTCAACAGTAAACATTTGACTAGTCACATAAATATTAACTGTAAATTTGATACAATTACTAGGGAGGGTGGAGAAGAAAAGTGCATGTATATTTGTGCACTCCCAAGGGTGTGTGTATATATATGGGTATTGGGAGGAACTTCCTTATCTCTCAGAGCAAGAAAACCATGCATAATGCTTAAAATTTATAAACTAAGAATTTTCTATATAAGTACATTATTTAGAAATGCTAAGGAAGCAAGAACTAGTGAAGGTGGTTGCCTCTGTTGAGTATAAAAAGAGACTGGGGAGAGGCGGGGCAGAGAACTGCTATTTTCATTATAAGAATTTTTGCCTGTTTAAACTAAATGCATGCCTTACTTTAATTTAAAACAAAAACTGTATAGGATTAATATATGACATTTTGATAAATTTACTTGTTTATTCATAGAGAGGCCAAAATTCAAATCAGTGTTTAATGCCAGAACAGCTCTCACAATAGTCAGTATTGAGATGAGAGAAGAAGGAAATAAAAACAATGTTTATGATATTCTATGAAAATTGTACTATTAATATTTAATAAGCAAGTACAAATTAATTTTCAGAACTGGTATATTTTAAATAAATAATTAGACCACTTTTTTTTCTTTCTCCATTCCACTATTCTGAAATAAACAAATATTTTAACCTAGCTTTAGAAATGTATATTTAGGGCAGCTCATAATTTCACAGTAGGCACAACAGTGTTCCTGGATAGCTGAAATGTGATGGATTAGTATGAAAGTATTTTAATACTTCAAATATAAAACAAAAGCTTTGGACCAAGAAAACCTATTTCACAGGTTTTTTTTCAGAATCATCAACATTTTGACAAAACATAGAGAGTTCATTTTTCATCATACATCAAGTCTTTAAACATTCCCTTTACTTGTTTGTATTGAAATTGAGTTCAATATATCTCAGACAGCAGAAGTGTGGTTCTGGGAGGTCAAAGGTATTGAGTTTTGCTGACACAAGCATATACAGGCAGAATTACATTTGCACAGTTGATGAATCGGGAAAAAATATGAAGGAATCAGATGACTTTTTTTCCTTCCATTTTCTTATTTACAAGAAATCCATCACTTTGTCTATTAAAGACTTTCAAAGGCAACATATAGGTCATGTGTTAACTTCAGGGTTGCTCAATTTTTTTTTAATCATAGAAAAAAGGTGACTTTTAAAGTTTTTATAAGTTTTTGAAATTAAAATATTTTTTCAAGAGTACATTTCTCATTTGGTTCTTAATTGCATACATATTAGCACATCAGAGGAAAGAATTTCAAGAAATTACATTAAGATAAATCATTCAACAATTTCCTGAATTTTATGTCAGTGGTTTAAATTCTTATTTTCTTAATTAAAATAGCAATTTGAGTGTAACCACATTCTTTCATACAGCACATTTATATGGTATTTATAGTTTGTTAGTCTACTTACATTTCAAATAATTCAAAGCTCGACAACCTGAAGACCAGTAAAGAGTCATCGTATTCCTGGGTTTACTGAATACTCATTAAAATTAAAAATAATAATAATAATAATAAGGAAAGAACTAAGAATAGTGATGTGCATATATCATGAGGCAGAAAAGAGACGAGAAAAATCAATGAGTTATTCTCACGACCATGCAATAAGTCATTAGACAGTGTTTAAAGTGAATAAATCAAGAATATTAAATACTATTATTTAATATTCTTGATATTAAACATAGAAGTAGTCACTAGAAGCATAAGAGTAAGAAATTGTTAAAACTAGTTAATATGGGAAGCAAGACTGGGGAGTCGAAGAGAGTTGGGTTGAAGTTGAAATGAGATAGAGGACAATTTCTTTTCATTGTAAGCCTTTCTATATTAATTTTTAAAAATTATATATCTATATTTAAATTTCCACACCTTTACGAATGTTACATTCGTAACATGCACTTATATACACATACACAAATACATATACAAATGTATTATTTTATATATAAAATTAAGCATCAAATATTTTGCAAACATTAAATACCTCTTCAGAAGATTATGACATTAGGGGAAATCCCTCAGAAAACTGGGTAGAGCCAGATGGTGAGTTTACAACGCATGACCTATTTCTGAACTTTTAAGTAAAATTAAAAGTTAATGTATGTAAAAAAAGAAACTTCACATCCTTTCAGAGACTTCTCAACAAGTTTCTTTTTTAGTTTTCTAGAAGATTTTGCACTAGCTGAAAAAACTCCTTGCTATCTCACTAAATGAAAAGCCAGTATAAGTCATTTGTTGGAGGCACACAGCATTAGAAGTGGCTAAAGCCAAAATAAAGGCATTGGTTTTTGTTCAGCACTCTTAAATACTGTTTATGCTCTGAAGCAGTCATAAGTTTGCTAACTTCACATCAGTGAGTCTCCCTTAATTCTGGGAGCAGTTTCCATAAAGCATTAACAATGTTGTTTTCAGGTAGAATATACACTAAAGCACTAAATGTCTATTTTTAAAATATAATTAGAGTAGAAATTGAATTCAATTTGTATGGATAAGTAATGTGACAAATGGAGCACAATGCTGAATTTTATGATTCATATTAAAAGGATGGGTATCATGTCAAATCATGAATCATATCAAAACAATGGAAACCAGTAAGATTTTTTTTTTTTTTTTTTGTGAGACAGGGTCTCACTCTGTTGCCTGGGCTAGAGTGCAGTGATGTCATCACAGCTCACAGCAACCTCAAATTCATGTATATGGTATTTTATAACTTGGGCTCAAGTTATCCTCCTGCCTCAGCCTCCCAAGTAGCTGGGACTACAGGCATGCGCCACCATGTCCGGCTAATAATTTCTATTTTTGGTAAAGATGGGGTCTTGCTCTTGCTCAGGCTGGTTTCAAACTCGTGACCTCAAGTGATCCTCCCACCTCAGCCTCCCAGAGTGCTAGGTTTACAGGCCTGAGCCACCACGCCCAACCACTGAAACCAGTAAGGATTTTAGAAATTGGTGAATACAACCAGTTCCAGTCTCTTTTCTCAATAATACATCAATGCTCATTTCTTAACTCTAAAAACAAATAAAAAAATAATTCATAAAAAAATAAGCCCAGGTATGAAATAAACTACATAATGGGTATAAGCATAAATACACAAAATGCCATAACCATCAGTTCTCCGTTATGTTAAAGTTATTATGGGAAGCTTCTCAAATTCCTTTAACAAACAACACCTATGGCCTGATCCAGTAGTTTCCTCAATCCGCTTTGGCATCTACTGCGGAAATCTAATACGGGCATTGACGTGTTAACTACCAATTCCTCCAAACCAAGTGTGTGATGGAAACTTAACTTGGAATTGACCAAAGTAATATCACTGAGCTTATTCGGGTTTGAACAATAGCCTCCCTTCTTTTTTATTAGATGATTTCCTACCATCTTCTGATTTACTTTTATATTCTATGGCAGTTGATGGCTTTATGAAGGGGACAATGAGGAAGAAAAAGAAAGGTGAAGGAGACGAAAGGTATCTTTTCTTAGAAGGTTACCTCGAAGATACCTGATCATTCCCCAAAAGATTATTTTTTCCTCTCTGGTTATTTTCTGTCTCCTATTATTAATTTTCTTCTTGGCTACAGATTTTTCCACTCATTGTTATTAATATTTTGTTTAACTGTTTGAGGCCCTTTTATATTGAGTCATATTAAAAAAAAAAAAAAGGTTTACAACCAGACAAATGTTTGGGAATCAAGAGACTCACATCATAGAAATACAAAGACATCAAGCCAGAAAATAGAAATGTAATAAAGTACCCTAGAAAAACTCTGATGACTAAAATAATTATTTTTTTATCTCAGATTTTTTATGTACGTGGTTCCTTTGTAAATAGATAGGATTCCAAATATACACACCCTAGACTGAGCAGGAAATTGTTGAAGCTGAAGGGAAGAACAAAGAAGATAGAGAAGTATTATCTTCTAGTAATATTTCCTATGCTGAAATACGTTAAACTATCTTCCATACTAAATCCCATTCTCATTGATTCCTATCTTCTTATATATCTATCGCTACCATAAAAAATCATCGTTATTATTAATGCCATTAGTGTAAAAATATTTGTAAATTGGTAAAATTGTATCACTTTTAGAAGTGATTTCCTAGAACAAAATTCCTGCAAAAGGGAATGCTTCTTGTATATTATTATGAGTTTGTTAAGTAATTTTTAATACTCCATTAAAGACCTGTGAAAAGTAAATAAAGGGGCAAAGAAGAACAAAGATTAATCTTAAAGGTGATATCTTAAAACTTTAAGTGAAGAATCAGAAATGTCATTTGCTCTGAAGACTCAGAGGAGAATTTATTCCATTTCCTTCTTTGGGCTTATGAATATATTTTTTACCTTAGTAATTTTTTTCTACCTAAATGAAAGATTATTTCCTCTAATATGCTATATTAGTATTTATAATTTTTACTTACCAGATCCAAAATCTACTTTCTGAAAAGTAGCAAATTAATTTGACTGAAAGTTTAAAAGAAAAAACCTCATGGGAACTATCTTCTATATAAAAGACAGTTTCCATGAAGTTGTTTTAAGAATAATTTTAAGTCAAAACTATTTACTATTATCATCTACCTAGAGACATATATAGGACAAACATTTCAGTAGGTTACAAACCAAAAATAAAATCAAAAATTTTCATCAGTTAAGCCCCATGTGAATATATTAATACAGGAAATTCATAGGTTGATTCCTTAAAGATTTTTTATTTTAATTTGATCATTTTCTGTAAAAATTATTTACCAAAAACAATTATCAAATTATGTGCAAAATATCAGACTTTTTATCCTAATTACACTTTTTAGAATGACTTTTGCATTGTGAATGCCAATTTAGAGAAAACCAAGAAAGGATTTTTTTCAGTATTAATCACAAATCTAACAACTTCCTTATTGAGCCACAATATATCTTTCAGTGACTCTCAAATCTAATTTGTGGCATTACCCAGACACCCTCAATAATTTTTTTCAATGTTTGAAAAAAATTTCGGCAAACATTAATTTACTTGATTACATAGAGTCCATATAACAAAAGGAGAGGGAGATAATTGAGAAGAACAAAGATGGCAAAATTTAGACCATTCGGCTTTAAACTAAAATTACCCAAAATACATACAAGTCTCACTCTCCAACAAGTTTTTCTCAAAAATTAGTTTAAGATACAGTTTCAAAAGGTAAAAGAGTAATATTATAGCCGCTACCACTCCCTAATCCTTTCTCTTGGCTTTCCTCTGTTTTTTCTTAATTATATTTCAAGAAACAGGGCTTGACTAAGGATCATATGGAAATGATCTTTCACTATTAAATCCATGTGAATTTCTACTTAATAACCTCAAGAACTCTTTTCTACTCATCATTCTTCTAAAAAGTCATCTTTTTCACTACTAAATCATTTTATATTGCTGACTTTTATTGTTATAATCTCTAGAATGTAGACTGTTACTCCACATTCTGGCTTTCCTTTCTTTCAAAGAGATTGTCGCTGAATTTCTTATTGACTAGACAGAACATTTTTTAAAGCTCAACCTAAGACCCCTTCGCCTTTGAATTAGTTACTATCCTCCATGCTCCTATCTGACCCTATGTATCCTTTTCTCTCTGGCTGTACTTCAGGATACTGTTAAGATCTAGTTGAGTTTTTTCTTTTTAAGTTATGTAGGCTATCCTAAGCCATAGATCCTTTGTACTACAAATAGAACTGGTGCAGTTAATTGAAGGCTTCCTGCTGCTGTATATAGTCAGCTACTGAGGTAGTTTGAAATTTCAGTCAGTTCTTGTAACATGCAGCCAAAGGCAACTTTAATTTCCTCTGACACCCTTACAAGATTACCTTTGATAATATGTTTGGTGACACATTGACAAGAATTGGATGTTCCCACCTTTTGCATCTATTGTATTACAACTACCAGAGTCTGGATCTTCAGATGTAGATACAAAGTAGTAATAAAGAGATAGTGTCAGTTGAAATACCTACAACAAAATTTTCCACTGCTCATAAAATACAGTCCCTCTAATATTTTAGTGCCTTTATATGTTGTGGCCATTAATTTCTAATAGTTACTTTGCAGCGTTCATAACATGTTCCTTTTTGGTGTTGGGAGTAGTTGACAGGGAGGATTTGTATTAATATATCTGTCTAAGAGAAAGATGATTCAGGACACAAGACTTCTTAAATAGGAACAACTTAAAAATACTGCTATACAATTTCAACAAAGTATTATATATCAAAAAGCTCATGTGATAATCCATTTGAGATAACCTTATTATTTTAAAACTGCTTTGTGAACCATTCCCATGCAGATTTCAGGCTTCTTGAGGGCAATGATTTTTTACGTACCTTTCAAACAGTAGCTAAAACAATGAGTTTCATCTGGTACAGGACAACTGTTGAGTGACAGGCAAAGAGACAAAATGAAAAAAACCACAGAACATGTCTTAGGTGGTGAGAGAGTATGTGCTACTGTAGAGACAGGACTAGCAGCAAGGACTTATCCAGAAATCATACACAGAAAGTAAATGAGACACGTAGAAAAACCCGGGGTTGTGATTTCTCAAATTGAGACAAACCAAGGCCAAAGGGTCCAAGTTCCAGAGAACAGACAACAAGCATCCTACTCTGCTCTGCAAGAGCAGATTTACTTTGCAGGCAACAGCAGTCCTATACTCAGAGAGGTTCTATTTTCATCAACCCATTAATATATTCTATGTTTCAGTAGCATTTTTAATTTTAAATGACACATTACATTATACATGAAAAACTGGGAGGTAGGAATATGTAAAAACAGTAGCTTATAAAAAGAAAAGAAATTTGGTTTACAAAAATACGAACTGAGCAAAATTGTTTAGAATGAACCTTATTTAATATCTATATGAATTATTTTACTAAGAGCTGCAGATGAGTTAGAGAAATGTCTAATGGACAGAATTAGGTTTATTTTGGGAATATTTAAGCTCAATAATTTTAAAGATTTATCATGTATGATCACCAAAATCATTAAGAAATTTCAAGTAGGAAAAGAACCAAAGAAAAAGCCTTTATTACTTTGAGTCGCTTTAGAATATTTAACCCAATGAGATTTTTTTCATCAGTTTTTTTTTAAAGTCCCCAATATTATTTGTTCTACTGTTATATCTGGTCTCTGTCCAAGTCATTACACGTTCTTTCAGCTGTCAATACATTTGCTTTGAAATTAAATTAATCAAATCATTAGTAATTTATTTTTCCTGTAAGATCAACTGAAGAAGCACATTATGGCATGCAAATATATAAGGCTTTAGTGATTCAGACTGATTTATTAGGCTTTTTCTAGTTTGTAATGAATGACATACTAAAAAAATTAAATACATGGCTATCATTAAATCTTAAAATGTCTCCTAAGATTTCTTGGGTAGCATATTAAAATCATTACACTACATTTGGAATAGCAGCTTTGCTTCCAGATATATACATATCTGTATTTCATATATATTTAAATCACCAAGTTTTATTACAATCTCCTTCTACCCAAAATATTTTACACAGATTCTTCATGTATTCTTTGATTCAGGTGTTGATGTAGTAAAAGTCTAGTAAGCAGTGCTACAATTCATATCCATTCATTCTCATTCGTTCTCTTAACCTCTCTGTCTCTCTCAACCTGTAGCAGAGAGACAGAGGGAGAACAAGAAAATACATACCCTTATCCTCTTCATCTTCCTCCTCCCCTAAACTTGAACTTTATTTTCAGTTGTATCAACATTTTTTAAATGTCATGCTATTAGCTTTAGATTGAAACATCTTGATGCCACAATACATAACACGTTGCTATCCTGAATCCAACCTTTGTACATGTGTGCTTATTTTTACTTAGACAAACTACTAGCAACAGCAGAGAGTAAAAGCTGAGCTCGACTACAGCTCTGATCGCAGGCTTCATCACAAAGGAGATGGCCAAAGCAATTTCAGTCCCCTAACTGAGAAAAGGCAATAGGTCACATGTGAAGTTTATAACTGAGTAGTAATTCTCAGTCTAAACTTGCTACAATTCTTGTTTGAGACTATAGTTAGAGTTTTCTTCAAGTATACAAAATCATTAACTTTCAGTCCTCCAAGAAATACAGCAGCTAACTATATGAATTACCATTCACATATTTAGTAATAGGTAAACATATCTATCTATGTAGATATCCGTGTGTTTGCCAAGGCTCAATCTCTACATACCTCTTATACTTGCGAATCTACCCTGAGAATAGTTAACCCAGCCAGATGCTGAAGGGCTTCTCTCCCCCTCTATGTTTTCACTGCTTACAGTTTCTTTACTCTTAGCCTTCTTCTAGCCCTCGTTTTGTGAAAACCTGTCAATGTTTCCATCAAGCTCTTCATTCACCTCTGCCAGTCCAGGTGGGTAGCAAGAGAAGAAAGGGGTAGGAAAAAAATTTGTTTCTACATTTGAATCCCAAATGAACTAAGTGAGTAATCTCCCAATCTGTTTCTCCTCCTGTAATTCCTCATCTCAGTAATCCTCCCTCAATCCTTTGCTGAAAATCTTACCTTCACAAAAAAAAAAAAAAAACCTCCTCTATTCTATATAAAGATGTAGCTTTCTTCCCCCACTCAAGAACCATTTTTCTCTGCCCTACCTTTTCTTCATTTAATAGCACTTATCATTTCTAACCAACTACATAATGTAGTCATCTACATTTATCATTTATTGGTCTCCCAATACACACAAATACACACACACACATGCACATAGAGTAGACTTCAAGCTCCACGAGAGCAAGCATACAAGGTTGCTTTGTTCCCTCATCTATTTAGGCACCTACACAATGTCTGGCACATAAGAAACACTCAAAAAATACTTACTGGATGAATGTATAATGGCATCACATCTACCCAGTCATGAATATTAGTGATCTCCAGGTCATTCTGGATTTTTCCCTCTACCTTTTGCATTAATTCCTGATTTCTTTCTTTTTGGCCCTTTCAAATTCCCTCTTATTAAACTCTTACTATGTCTGCCTGGGCACTTAAGTTAATGATTATGTGATAGTAACATAACCCATTTTAAGGAATGTCCTATCCTTTACACGGCAGCTAAAGTTACACTTCCAAGAAGTTATTTCTGATCGTGCCGCTCTCCTGCTTAAAATCCTTCGGAGGTTCACAGTTACCAGCCACCAGCTTTGCATGCAATTAAAGCTCCTTAATCATCTTTCTCCTGCCTGGTTTACAGTTTCATCTCCTGCGACAGTAACATTATAGATCATGTCCTCTACCCACTCTCAAGCACACTGAACTTCCTTTCATTTATCTCCTTTGAAAAGCTTCCCAGGCCTCCTCAATCTTGCATATTCCAGTTTTAGCACCTACTGCATTATGCTTACTTTGCCTTTTTCCTCCACTCTAGACAGTGTGCTCCTAGAATCAAGACACTACATCATTCACTTTGGCTTAAGTACAGTGGACAGCGATGAATGCTTGTTTATTGAAGTTACTCAGCTTCCTTGAGCTCAGTTTCCTCACTTGTTAAATGACATTACCACCAAAAAAGAGGATTCTTGGGAGGAACAAATACTATACATCAAATACTATACATCAAATACTATACTATAGTATGAAATACTATACATCAAAAGTTCATAGAACTGAATAGATGCTCACTGAATGCTATTATTCCTTAAGACATATCCTTGGTCCCGTTTTGATTACCTCACTTAGAAGGCCTAAATAAAAATTAGATAGGGCAAGAAGTAAGAAAGGTATGCTTTGTTGGTTGGCTGGTTTTTTTGTTTAACCTTCTTGTCCTTCCTTTCAGTATTAGCACATGAGCTTTATGATGTATCTGAGTAGAAGCTAAGATATTACGCTGTGTCCAGTTGTAGGCTCAGGAAGAAATTTGACTAAAATTGATGATAAAACCTCAGGACCTAAAGAAATGAAAATGTGGCCAGACCCCTGGTGTGAAGCTCTAAGTGTACTGTGGGAAGGTTCCTGCCTCTCACAGTTTCTCAGCCTCGAGCTTTATCCCTGGAGCCCTCCACATCCCTACCCTTTCTTTGTTAAAACGTCCATCCCCATATCTAAAGATGTATTTACTAATCAAGTACCTTTTGATTTAAAGTCTTTCAGAGTGTGTGGCTGTTACTTCTGAATGGCCCTAAGTGTTTTTTTGTACTTGGCAGAGCCAACGTAGCCATTCACAGAGAGGCAATCTCTCTATAAATGAACAGATTTCCACACGTGGGCTGTAATATATGCATAACACATTTCTCGCGGTGTTAATTTTGGTCTAACATCCTCCTGATGGTCTTGATTACCTTGGAGACTTACATCCTGTCTTCTGTATATATGTAGTTGTTAGTCACTTCTACTAAGTTGTCTCACCACCATTTCTCAAGAATGATAACAGAAGACACAATATTTCAATAACTGATTTTTTCCTTTCAACAAATGTTCATTCAATCTCCTGTTTCAAAGCACTGTGCTAAGGATTAGTCAAATCTAAATCTCATATAAAATAGAAAAACTCCCTGAAAGTCCAGAAAACTTTACAGTAAAAATAACTGGAACTATTTGAGGGTATTAATTGAAAAGTTTTATTGAGTGTTTTTTAAAAAAATTTTTAATTAAAAAGTAAATATCTTCATATAGGTTCCCTTTAATTTGCTTTATTATCCTCTCTGAAAATTGGAAATCCTAAACTGTTGTGTATGATAGGTTATATTATTGATATGGCTCCAACTCAGACACATGTTTATTGAAACTATCTTGAGAAGGCAATAGTATAGGCTAAACAGGGTAAGACAGTGTGGTGATAAATGCTATTTCAGAAGGCACATTAACAGTGAAAAGTAACAGAGAGTAATAATTTTTTTTAAATTGGGAGTATTAAACGCTTTATCCACTTTGTTTATTTTACTCATGGGGTGCTAATCAAATAGACAAACGACTGGGCACTAATTCTGTGTAAATGATCTATGTTGTGACAAATCTCAAGGCATCTGGTTAAGTCAGATACCTCCCTTGGGGAATTAAAATGAAACAAAGAAGTGTTTTTGTTCTTCAAAATCTGTACCCTAGTAGATAGGATCCAACACAGAATTAAACATCTCATCTAACTTTTCCAATGCCATGCTTCCAAAAGGAAATTACATTAAATTCGTCCATTCAAAATGCAAAAAGCAAGACATCCAAGAATGAGGTTTCCAGCAGAATGTAATTTTGAAGACATGATTTTTCTCCATTACTGGAGATATCAAACATTTCAAAAGCCTGTTCTTTCATAATTGGATTCCAGATCATTATTTTTTTGGCCAAAAAGAAAGGTTTTCTGCATTCTTAAAATAATTAGGCAAGATTTCAAATCAAATTATCCAATTTCAAAGTTCTATTTTTCTCTCTAAAATGCCTGTTAGAGAAGGACTGCCGATGACTAAGCTTTGTGTCATTCTCATGGCTTTATTAGGAGAATGTTCTAAGTCCTTCACTTTCTATGTAATCAGAACTATAATTTCTTCAGGTTATTTTAAGACCCAGCTATGGCTAAAGCAGGAAACTCAATTTTATTCTGAGCTCTAGACATGTCGACACAGCAGAGCAGGGCTCCAGCTTTCTGGGCTATCTTCTTTCATAAACCCTCCTGCTTGGTGTCAGACCAAGGCTCTAGGCTAGTTGTACTTAGTCTCTGGGTATCAGGTAACTCTTTCCAAGATCTTGAGGGTAGTAGGACTGTTATTTTGGAAAATATGTGTTGACATATCATTATTCCACAAATGAAGACATTATTTGTCCAGAGAGAACCATTCTTCTTAACATCAATTTGAAAACCATATTCAACAGAAGGGCAGTCGAGAAAACCCAGGTGCCAGAAACATTTGATAAAAAAGCAGAACAGAAAGCTCTAACTACATATGTCTACTTAGTTCATCACACTCCCTTAGAATTTTATAACTTAATTAACCAACTCTATTTAAGCAGCATGGTTGCCTCTAATTATGCTGAAAAACTTTCTGTGTTGCAAAGTGATATTAATAGTGAATGACATTTCTGCAAGAAATAGGTAACTTGCTTCTTCTATGCTTGTGAGCTATAACTCAAGTAAAGAAAGGTGAGTAAGACAGTGTAATAAAACATAAAAAGTTATCTGCAAGGGGTGGTCTTCAGAATGAAGAGAAAAATAGTATTTTGATGTATATCAAAAAGACTCATATAGGTATGTGAATTAATCTTACTACTGAAGTAAATTTGTTAATACTTTTATGTTAACATACTGCTATAAAATCGCTTGTGGCTTTGACTCAGGTGGTACAAAGGCAATTTATGTGACCAAAGCATTTGTACCCCCATGATATTCTGAAACAAGAAAAAATTAAAATTAAAATATATCCAATAAAAGACATTCTTACTTTAAATTTGTGTATTATGGCTTTAACAACTTTCTCTATGATTTCTCACTGCAACATTTTTCCTTCGGATTAAAATATTCTTACCACTTTTCTACTGCTGCTAAAACAATAAAGTGATAACAACATCACCATGGATCTATTAGTTGATCTTACCATGCTACATATACTATATATAATTCTACATTTTTTTTCCACTCAATAATATATTGAACCTGTCCTTATATGTTAATACATTCAAACATTACTTATTGATTTTAATGACTATATAGCATTTCAAAGTATAGGGATTATGGTCATATATTTCTGTATTGACCAACACTTAAATTGCCTTCAATTTTTCATTATTATAAATAATACTGCAAATAAATATCCTGGTACACAAGTTCTTGTGCATTTTTATAAGTATTTCTGTATAACAATTAAGTAGAATTACTGGATTATGGGGTATATAGATTTTAATTTTGATAGTGCTGTCAATTTATGCTCCTCCAAAATTTAAACAGTGTGCTCCTCTTCCACTAATATATATGAGTGCCCTTTTCCTCCAAGACCTAACCAACACTGAGTATGATTAGTCATTTTATGTTTACTAGTACAGTGGAGACAAAAATGGCACCTCCTCAATATTTTAATCATGACAAAGATTTATCATCTATTCAGACATTTATTGGCCATTTTTAGTTCTTCCTCTGTGATTGTTTTTCATAGCTTTTGACCATTTTTCCATTGAGTTATTGCTATTTCTTATTGATTTATAGTTTATATTTGTGCCTTACAGATATTAATCTTTCCAGCATTTAATACGTGGCAAATTTTTTATTTGTCTGTCATGTAGTGAAAAATAGTGTCATAATCTGTCATTTAATTTGATTGTGACTTAGAATGCCAAGTTGATCATCACTCTTTTTTAACTTTCTCTAGATAGGATTACACTGACCTAGATCTTTCCTGGAATGATTTGTGATTACCTCAGTCATAAGAAAAACAAATATTTTTTTCCAAAGCATAATATCTAAATGATATTTTCTGCTAGCATCTTTTTCATATAGATCTAGGAAGTAGGGTCTTGAAACCAAACTTCAGGTTCATTATACATGGAGTGTTTATCAATCACTGAGAGCCCTCAGATGCTTGCAAAACTAATAACACAGGCACCAGGTTTCCTGACATAGAGATTCACTTTCCATCACAGTGTAGCTTTAAGGGACAGGTGACACATCCCACCGGCTCATATACTGATTTGATTTCATATGGGAATAAGAGGCTCTACAAAATGAACATTTCAGATATCTGAAGCTTTTCTCTTTAAATATCAAAAACAATTCCAGTTTGATATTTTAAGGGACCCTTTCCAAAATGGCTTAGATACATCTCTGCTTTTAAAGACGCCTACAACATGGAGGACCCAAGGCCATCACTGGACCCATTGGTGGTTCCTTCAGAGCCAGATATGTACAACAGTTGGTCCTTATTGGATGAGCTAGTTATTTTTTTAGTTATATTTCTACTTTCTCAATATGGGAGGAGTGGCTTTTTCCTCACTTGCTATTTGCACTGTGGGTAAACCTAACCTTCGTACCCTCCCCTGCCTGTAATCTGTGCCTTCTAATTTTGGATTTGAAAATGCAAATCATCAAATTTGTCATCACTCTTTCTAAAATTGATCACTTACCTTTACTGGGAACACAAATTTCTTTGAGAATTACACACAGAATTTACAGTCTCCCAAGAAAAATGCACACGTACACAAATATATTTGTGTGCAGACAATTTCGTCAGATTCAGGGACTGCCTAAAGCCCATTTACGGATCCCTTGGGTTCTCCAAGGCCCTTTCTGGTTTACTTGAAACTCTTAATTTTGGTTCATACAGAAGAGATTTCCAAATAAGCAAGTCATTAGCAGAAATCAGTCTAGTTGGAGAAGACAGATCCCAGTGAAATCAACCACTGTGGGGGACAGTAAATCAATAAATGTTAGATAGTGTGATAATAAATAATGCCCTTTTTAATGCTCAATTAGAACATACAAAAATATGTGATTATTTGCTTACAGTTAAAATTTCTCACCAGATATTATTTCAAAAGGAAAAACAATGAAAAATGTATATGTGAACACTGTATAACGCCGTAAGCATGAGCATGTTTGAGTGCGAGAACTGGAAAAAGAAAATGAAAGGGACCATTTGTATTTTTAAAACATGAAATTGTACTTCAGCCAGAAAAGCTGTCATTCCAATTACTACTTCAGAAATATAGTCAGGAGTTCCTTAGCATGTGAAAGAAGATTCTTGTCTTCAGTAGCCTGCATCTTGTCAACTCTGTATTAAAAGCCCACTTTCTACCCTGCTGTCGCGATCCTGGCAAAAATAGAGGGTGAGAATGGAAGAAAAAGGGAATAAAGTCCTTTGTTTTCATTAAGGTAGCCTGGCTTAACTTGTATTCTTCCACCTGCAAGGTCCTGTCCTGAAAGATTGAAAGACAGACAAATGATCAAATCAGGGTAGAGAAAAGAAGCCTGGTTGAAAACAAGAGAACAACAAGGGTGGTATACAACACGTAATAGATGACAGCTAATTCTTTAGAACAAATGTATAAAAGAACTCTGAGAGCAGCTGTGCTAGACTCTGAGAGTCTAAGAGAGGAAGAATGGAGGGGAGGAAATAACACAAGTAGCCCCTCCACCTCACAAGTTTACCCGTTAATTTATCCATTCCCAGTCAACATAACTGGGTTCTTTTACCACATGCAAGGGACCATGCTTTATGTGAAACTACAAATGGAGAGTATCAAGTAAACAAAACACCCTGAGAGCTCATTTTCATCATGCATACTTAGAACTTTTATCATCTGTAGAAACAGACTCAGGTGGCAGGCAGTGAAATCGGGCAGTCATGAAGATAGAACCTATGAAAATACATCGGTGCCTATGAGCATTTGGTGCCCATCAAATCATAACCTTTCCAAATGTTTTTGTCTTTAAACACTAGAAAGTAAATTTGTCTCTGTGTGAAGTCATCAGTTTTGAGCCAAGAAATTACTCTTGGACTAAATATTCGTATTTATTTAAAGAGAAATCAGAAATACAGAGAATACTGGCTGAATTGGTTTTTTTTTTGTTGTTGCTGTTGTTTCCAGAAAAAGAAGCCAAAATCAGATGTCTTTTTAAATAATCTTTATATATTAATTTTTTACTACTATGCCAGATGTTTGATTTTTCAGCTACAGCAGATTAGCTGCTCAATGTATTACTATTCTAGAATTTGAATTTGATACACATCACAACATTCTGTGGGGCTCTTTTCTGAAGTGGGTGGGAGGAAGGTTGAGTCGGGCTTTTTCTGTTAAGTGTTCTCAGGTACGTAAGATACTGAGTAGGACAATAAAGTAACATTCTTTACCTGAGATGACTACTCTAATAACCTCAGCTATTCAGAACATATCAAAGCCCCAAGACTTTTTTTTCCCTCAACCTAAGTATTGTGGTTCTCAAGACCCAAGATTTTGATTTATTGGCCAAACTACATTTTCTATGAATATGAGCTTAATTAAATATATATTTGCCCAGAATAAATCCTTCTGAAGGGTCTTTTAAATCTCACTTTAAAAGTCAAAGTAATAAACTTGGTCATCTGATGTTTTAGTCCTAACTATACCGTGGATTATAAATTAGGATGATACAACATGGCCCACTAGAAAGAAGCCTGCAGGCAGAATGAAGAGTTCAAAATCACAGCTGCAAAGTCATTTTTGCCTGAAGGAAACAGCCCCAAAGAACCTTAAGTGTTGCTGAAGGATCTCTGTATTTGAAGTGTGACATAGTTAAAATTCACAAAAATAATAATGAGCCCTTAATAAAAGCATCATGAAGGAGGAAGAGAATCTCTTCTTCCCTTTAATTTTTTAAATTAAAAATTGGCTTTGAAAATATATTCTTTATATAACTTATGCTTGGAAAACCCAGGGTAAAAAGCCTAGAACATTTAAAGTGCAAACGCACATATGCAGTTGAAATATCAGCTGCTGTAAATGGATGATATTCAATTCATTCATTCATTCATTCACTCATCCCATAAACATTCATTAAGCAATTATTATATGCCAGACATTCTTCTAAGTCTTAGGTTTGCTTATCTGAATTCCCATGTTTTAATTAACTCAGGGATTTTATTTTTATTTTATATATGTATTTTCTTTAAATGTTAACGAATGTGTTCAGGAATAGAACCTACTTTGTTCTCCAAAGTTGTAATGCTTTTGGATCTCGTCGGCAACACAGAAGACCGA
The DNA here is from genome assembly GCA_963574885.1 of Lepilemur ruficaudatus. NCBI lineage: Eukaryota > Metazoa > Chordata > Mammalia > Primates > Lepilemuridae > Lepilemur > Lepilemur ruficaudatus. The sequence goes on along the minus strand of CAUYRT010091373.1, from coordinate 26,338 downwards.
TTACTGCACTGTTAACTGGCTACAAATCTTGGTCGAGCATATCGTAGCCTACAGGATCCAATGTATCTAGAACTCTACCTTATGTGCTGGGCACTAATACTTAGCCCTGGATTCCACGTAATATGTCTAACACTGTGGGAGTTAGAAATCTTTGCAAACTGGCTTTCACCAACTACCCAAGTAGCTAAAAAAATTTTCATTCTCAGAATACTGAATATTTGTGAATGACTGATGTGTTTTTGGCAAAGAAGCGAATACTTCAGTGAGGCACACTATATTCAGCAATGAGATACACTTAACATATGAAAGAAAAATTTCCATGCATTACATTTCAAAAGATTGGAATGGGAAAGAAGGAAAAAATACTCCTGTTATCTTGATTGCAACATGTAGCTTTGGCATCATTTAAATATCACCCATAGTAGGTGTAAAACCCAATAAAATACGACTTTATTACCAATAACCAATATAATCTCACTCTGTTTTTAAATTTTAACCATATAACTATAAACTGGGGTTTGGAAAAGTTATGAATAAAAATTCCTAAGGACTATGTAGTGCTTATTCCAATATATTGTTTTTACAAAGAAAATTATTTTGATTAAAACAAATAGGAAGAAAAAAGATAGCTGGAAACAATCCCTTACCTATTAAGTAGATGACCTACAGTAATTCATTATATGAAGTGGTAATATTTGACTGAAATTTCTGCTTCTTTACAATAATTTCTATTACAGTGCTAATCTGAAATTTTTGTTATATTTATTCGTCCAAAATAAATACCAATTTTTAAAAGGAAAATGCAATTTGAAATGACATCTAGAAAATTCACAAGTAGTCAATGGGCAAAGAGATAGGAAGAAAAACATGAACACTGATGATAAAAAACTTATGTGTCTGATAGTCAAATAATAATCTTCATTAATAAAATGGTAATAACTGGTTCAAAGTCACAAGAAATTTAGCATATAGTCATATTTTCCTTCTGTTTCCTTCTATTTCTATTAGAAGAATGATATGACACTTGCTACAGAGATAAAAATTCAACTACAATTGTAATCTATATATGTATATATACATACATTCACACACAGAGAGAAAGAGAGAGATTGATTTTGTTTGCTTTGAAGTATCAAACTAAGCTCAGTCATAATAATTAGTAAACAGCTCTTTGTAAACAGGTCAGACCACAACACTTTTGTGAAAAGGTAATACATTCAAAATCAAAGTCAAACACAGCATTAGCTTCAGAATAAGGAATAATGTTCAAATAAACTAGAGCCAAATTAAGTTTCTAAAACTAAAATCTGTAGGATTATAAATTTGCAGTATCAAACAAACACATTACAGGAGTTAATTGTCTACTGAATCAAAATTACTTCTGAAATACAAGAAAGATCTTGTGACCTGATCTGTTTTAGGGAATTAAAAAGCCAAATCACTAGCATTTTTAAAGATAGCAGGGACCCTAAGAGTAATCTGAGCAACCCCTTATGGATAACAGATGCCAAGAGAAGACAGCTAAATTATCTACCTTCACGCAGACAGCAACAGACCCTGGACTTAACTCCCTGGAAAGCCTCCATTTTGTTGAAAATGCCATGGCCACACTGGCCTTCATTCTGAGAACAGCCAACTTTATGTTGGACTTAGGTGCCTTTGCACTGGCTGTTCCCTCTGCCTGGAATTGCTGTCCTTGCATCTGCATCTTTGCAAGGTTGGGCTATTCTAGTCACTCAGACCTCAACTTAAAAGTCATTCCTTGGCCGGGTGCAATGGCTCACACCTGTAATCCTAGCACTCGGGGAGGCTGAAGCGGGTAGATCGCTCAAGGTCAGGAGTTCAAAACCAGCCTCAGCAAGACAGAGACCCCCTCTCTACTAAAAATAGAAAGAAATTAATTGGCCAACTAAAAACATATAGAAAAAATTAGCCGGGCATGGTGGCCCATGCCTGTAGTCCCAGCTACTCAGGAGACTGAGGCAGGAGGATCTCTTGAGCCCAGGAGTTTGAGGTTGCTGTGAGCTAGGCCGATGCCATGGCACTCTAGCCCAAGCAACAGAGTGAGACTCTGTCTCAAAAAAAAAAAAAAAAAAGTCACTCCTTCATTGGTCTTTTTAGGTACCGTTTAGTGACTAACACTTAGGTAAAGCTTTAGCATAGAATAATCTACCTTTCTTCCTTGACTGAATTACACCCCCCTATATCATTCAATGGTGCTCTTAAATCTGAATCTTTTATTTAAATTAGTCTTAAATTATTTTCTGAGAATTGAGCAATATAAATACTGAGCACTTCTCTCCTCTAGTTTATATCCACTTACCTTCCCATACTTTCAGAAAATTCCTTCCTATCCCTCTATAAAATGCAAGACCTTATATGCATTACACAATACAGCAGCTTTGCAAAAGTATAAGTTGTCAAACATTTGGGAAATGCTTCAGAACACTGGTATATATGGGCAAGTACTTCCTGAGTCATACCCCCAAAGTACAGGCAACCAAAGCAAAATTGGACAAATGGGATCACATCTTACAAAAAAGCTTCTGTACAGCAAAGGAAACAATCAACACAGTAAAGAGACAATCCACAAAATAAGAGAAAATATTTGCAAACTACCCATCTGACAAGGGATTAATAACTAGAATATATAAGGAGCTCCAACAACTCAATAGGAAAAAAATCAAATAACTCGATTTTAAAATGGACAAGGAATCTGAATAGACATTTCTCAAAAGAAGACATACAAATGGCCAACAGGTATAGGAAAAAATGCTCAATATCATTAGTCATCAGAGAAATGCAAATCAAAATGATGAGATATCATCTCATCCCAGTTAAAATGGTTTTTATCAAAAAGACAAGCAAAATGAATGTTGGTAAGAATGTGGAGAAAGGGGAACCCTCATACACTGTTGGTGGAATGTAAATGAGTGCGACCAATATGAAGAACAGTACGGAGGTTCCTCAAAAAGCTAAAAATAGAGCAACCATATGATCCAGTAATCCCACTGCTGGGTACATATCCCAATGAGGGGAATTCAGTATATTGAAAAGATATCTGCACTCCCATGTTTATTGCACCACTATTCACAATAGCCAAGATATGGAATCAATCTAAGTGTCCATCAACAGATAAATGGATAAAGGAATTGTGGTACATATATATGATGAAATATTATATAGCCACAAAAAGAATGAAATCCTGCCATTTGCAACAACATGGATGGAACTGGAGAACATTATGTTAAATGAAATACGCCAAGCACAGAAAGACAAATCTGTCATGTTCTCAGTCATATGTGGGAGCTAAATATTAAAAACAATTGATCTCATGGAGATGGAGAGTAGAATAGTGGTTACCAGAGGCTATGAATGCAGAGAGAGGAGATAAAGTGGGAATGGTTAATGAGTGCAAAAATATAGTTAGATAGATACACAGAATGAACAATATTTGATAGCACAACAAAGTGACTAAAATCAATGATAAGTTAGGGCATACTTTAAAATAACCAAAAGAGTGGAAATGTTCCTAACACAAAGAAATGTTAAATGCTTGAGGTGATGGATACCCTAATTACCCTAATTTGATTAATTCACATTGTATGCCTGTATCAAAATATCACAGGTACCCTATAAAGATATACAGCTATTATGTACTCATAATAATTCAAATAAACAAATAAATAAGAAAAATAAGTTGTAACGTTCCCAGCTGGATAACAATGGTATTACAAAAATGGACATTTGAGTACAAAATCATCTGACTCTGTGTTTACAAACTGAATATATTAATTGTTCCCAAACAATTTAATTAACAGTCTGCTCTCTTTCTATTGGTTTGTGATACAAACTCTGTCATATACAAAGTTATTAAAAATAACTCTGTGTTCTATTCCTTGTGATCTATGTGACTGTGTCCCTGACCAAACCAAACAGTGACTATTAACACAGCTTTATATGACCTGACATCTAGCTGCCTTCTTCTCATTTGCTGCTTTACAAAATTACTATTTGTGCACGCTTACTCTTACATTTGAATTTTAGAATCAGCATGCGATGTTCCCTGATAGGCCCTGCTAGGGTTTTAACTGAAATACATCTATAAGTTATAGAAGAAATTGATATTAGGATATGTACGAGGCAGGGAACTGAATGGCTGGTAGAGTTGGGGTGGAAGTGAGATTTACTTTTTACTATATATCATTTCGTACATTTGACTGTTATTATGTATCAAGCATCCATTCTTTAAAAAAACTGTTTTAAAGACAAAGAGATATATAGATTAATTGGGGAATAAATGACTTTTTAAAGATGTAGTCTTCCTATTCATGAACACAGAGCATCTCTCAAATCTGATCAAATTTCCTTACATGTTCTTCAATAATTTTGTCAATTTCTCCATAAAAGTTTCAGTTGCTACTGGAAATGCTATCACTATTACATTTTTTTGTTTGGTTATTTCTGGCATAAAGCAATTCTTTCAATTTTTAATTTTGTACAAACCCTATACTGAGTGATACAACAAAACTCTCTGTTAGTTCAATTATTTTCTTTCCCGTTTAAATTATCATATATCTTACGGAATGCTCATGTCTTAGAACATTGACTAGAACCTCCAAACACAAAGTTCCTGGCATTAAAGAAAATATGTTTTAATTTTACCATTAAATATAGTTTCAGATAGGATTTTAGTTTATAACACTTACTTTCCTCTTCTGTTTTTAGTTTAATAAAAATTTCTACCCTGGAAGGGTATTGAATTTTATTTAATGTTTTTCTACATCTAATGAGATCATCATATTATTTTTTCACTTAATCTGTTAACAGGGTGATGTTTACTTTAACCCATCTTGCATTTCTAGAATTCTCTCTCCATAAAATAAAACCCAAATGGCTAATAATCTATGAAAACTGCTCAACCTCACCAATATTCAGGGAAATTCATATAAAAAAAGTAACGCTATGTCATTTTCATCTCTCAGTTTGGCAAAAATATCTAAAGTCTGACAATAGCCAATGTTGGCAAGAATGTGGGGAAAATGGATCTCGTATATGTGACTGGTGAAGCATAAAGCATAATCTCTATTATATTTTGGTTTGGTACCCAAGGAAGTTGACTGGACAGAAGATAATCAAATAGAAAAATGTCTGCCATGTCTACAAAGCAATTTAATATACTTTCGAGGCATCTAAAAATGAACTCAGATAAGGATTTCTAGAGTTATATCCATATTCAAATTTGGAACTATGTACTAAAAAAATTTTTTCTAAATGCTCTTTCCAAGTCAATGATGTAGATGAATTTCCATTTAATTATTAGGATTATGGATAGTGAGAGATTCATGTACATTGTTTTTATTATGTTTAATCATCAGTTATTTGAGGTTTATTTTCCTTCTTATGATATATAAGTTAGGTTAAGTTGATATTCATGTAATTTTTTCTAACACTTTTATATTCATCTTTCAGAAAAGAAAACAAATGAGTGATTCCAATGAACTGAGTTTATAGTTCCAAAAATTAAAAGCCTCTGGAAAGTTGCTTGAACTAATTCCTACTTCTTGTTAATGCTTAATATAGGAATAGGAAACTTCTAAATCCAAGGTTAAATCAACCTTGATTTGTTCCATCTCAACGTGGTTATTACAACAGCTAAAACTTAGCTTGGACCCACAACGATGAGAAAGCCCACTTGGCAGCACGTGCAAAGTCACTGAAAGGACACTGGCAATCCCTCGTTCACGGTGTTCTGCTACACTGAGTTCAACTCCTACGTTGTAAAATTTAGTTTTATTATCCAACTCAATTCTTGGCCCATACTTAAATTATCAACTAACTCAATTAATTTTCTGAGTCTTAATCCCTTTATCCTAACTTAAGCTGAGCTTTAAGGCTAAAACAGCAAAAGAGACTACCTTGATAAAATTACATCTTACCCTACTTATATTACATCCTATTTCCTTTACCAGTCCTCGCCCACTTACACATAAATATATTTATTTCATTCTTCTCTTTGAAGAGCTGTGTATAGAGATTGATTCACCCCTTCCATCTGTCTTTCCTTGGTATCTATGAGAATTCCTGTTCTGACATTTTACTTTAGAAAATTTTTTCAATTACTGATGCCACTGGCATTCAAGGTTTGATCATCAAATTGTTTGTCAAAAGTCATCTTTCCTTGCCTCCTTGTCAAACAACACGGTCAATTGAATAACATCTGAATAAATGCAGATGAGCTCTAAATGCAATCCCAGCAGCTAAACTTTTTCAAATTGATACTATTGTTAACAGAAAAATCCACCTATTTTTGCCCTTTATCTGAGAAAATTGTCTCTACATAAAAATACTGCAGAAGGGAAAAATAGTATTAAATTTGAAGTGGTATTTGAATAACATAAAAGTACACCTGTAATCATTTTCACAAGTAAATTTATTCTTCTCCTTGGATAAAAAAGTATGCATTTATATTCAGGCAGTCTTAAATTAGCTACTTCACACTTCACATTTTGAATGCAGAAACATATCTCAGGAAATTTCTATTGGCATTCATTATTCATTGAAAAATCAAATCAAATAAGAATATTTCAAAATTCCTTTTGTTAAGAATATCTGAAACATTTAAAGGGTCATATACATATTGTCAAAGCACTGGAGGTCATTCCTAAATTACCTTCTGTAACGAATGGTTTGAATTTTTGAGTGAAATGCTCTCACACTTTAAAAATGTCTACATTTTTCAAATTTACAAAGAAACTAAAGAGTTATTTTCTTTATAAAAGAAGGAATCATTTGTAAAAAATATAAAATTTATGAAAACAGACAAATTGTACAGTAACACTGTACTCTTTAATCACTCATTCATTCATCTAAAAATAGTCTCAGGGATCAATTATGTGCTAGGCACTGTAGGGAATAAAAATAGAATTAAAACATGATCCTTTTCCTCTTGGAGCTTATATTAGTAATTTCACTATGGGGGATGGGGACACATGTACATAAATAACCACAGTGTAAGACTGAAGACGAAAATGTTCTAAGAGAGTAATAAAGGACTATGGGGGTAGGTGGGCAGAGAGAGAGAGAAAATACACATAACTGAGAAAGTACTGCAGGAGGAGGGGGTTCGATGACCGCGTCAAATATTAGGGCACATTTGAACTGGGCTTGTAAGAGTCAAGATTCCCCCAATGATGAGCTGAAATGGACCATTAAGGTATATCAGAAAAAGGAAATACATGATTATTTTTAGATATAAAAAGCCAACAACAAAAATAACAGATAAACAAGAAGCCTAGCTTAAAAATACAGTTGTCTAGTACTCAATAAATGTTGACTGAATGAGACAATTGTTGGGGGGAAAATTTGCTATTAACTATTTTCCTCAAGCTACATTTTGGAGAAATTTGTGGCTGACAGCCTTCCCCTGGTTCCCTCATTACCAGCTGATAGAGGCTTCCCCATCTCTTCCACAAGGCAGAAGTAAGTGGAAATTAAAATAGCTCCAGAACACTTCCCGCTCTATTCTAACAGTGCTTTCATTCCATTTGACTTAGACCAATTGGAATGCTGAGGGGAAATCCCCATGAGGCATCAAGCATGTGAGAAAATGTGTCAGTCCCTCACAAATGTCCAACCTACTGTGCGCATCCATCATTGCTCCCTATTCACAAAGCACAACATGTAGGGAAAATAGCTTAGCACACACTGCTGTTTTTCCTTTTTTAAAAATAGATCTGTCACCTCCATGAAATACTTCCTCACTCAACTGTTGTAGCAATTTGTCACAAATCTAGCCGCTTACCAACAGAGTAAAGACTATGTATTCTAAATATTTTGTTTGGAAGTTACAGTTCTCCAGCCATCTAACAAAGATATTATTTGACCCATGATTTACCTGAATTAAATACCTGGCATATAGTTGGTACCCAATAAATGGCTATGCAATGAATATTGTATTTTATACCCTTTTAAAACTATGTGATGTTGTTTATGATATACTGCCCCCCTTCTTTTTGGCTCCCAGGGAAGAGAAATTGTGTGCTTTACTAAACTATTAGCAATGGCTCATACAGCTTGGGAAAGAAGTTTTAGCACAGTTGAGGTTAGAGTTGGTTTGAGGGACAAGATGATCCTCTGAGAAGAAGGAAAGGTAAGGAGTTCTAAATGCGACCTTCACTTCCAGTCAATAACATTAATCCTAAAGAGAGGCACCTGATTCCACAGCCTCTCTTTACAGAAAACAGAGAGAACCCCGGCTAAGAGCCTTTTCCTGGATCCCCTACCTACCTACTGCTAAAAGCAGAGGTAACTGGAGTTTAAAATAGCTCCAGAACAGTTCCTACTCTAGTCTAACTGTGCTTGCATTCTATTTGACTTAGACTAAATGGAATGTTGAGGAAAAACCTACTTTTTTCAGAAAGATGCCCTTCATGACTTAGCCTCTTCAAAAGGCTTCGCTTAACCACCCTCGTTAACAACTGCCCCTGCTACCATCAGTCACGTTCTGCCCATTGTCCAATTTTATTTTACCTTAGTACTTGTTACTATCTCAAGCAGCTTTATCCATCTATCATTCACTTGAACTATCAACCCTGTGTCTCCTTGCTTTCCTTGTTTCATACTTACATCGTCTGCTTAGAATAACCGCATGACTGGTTCTCAAATATTTTCGAGTGAAAAAAATTAATAGATGAATGACTATTTCACCTCAGCTCCCAAAGTTTCACACAATTTCCTCATCTCCCAAAACCTTTAACCTGCTCATTAAAAAAGAGGTCAGGATGCAACTTGTAATGTTGTTCCTTCAGTTGCTTCTACTTCCACCCTCTGAATTTATTTATATCTTGGCTTCTTTTAACATACACTTTCATTGCTGTGTGTTTCCTGTTTTTGGCTTTCATTTTGCAGATTCCCAATGGTCAGTGGATTCCTTACAGCCAGCACAAACACAAAAATATTTATCTTTTAAAAAGATAATCTGGATTTTTCTGTAATATTATTCAGTATATGATTAATGATCAAATTACAGATATTCCTAAAGATCCCTATAAGTTATCCATTCCAAAGCATTTTGACTAACGTGTAACATGAAATGTATTAACATATCATTTTAACATTTTCATCATCTAGCAACAATGAGTCAAGAAATATAAAATGCAAGTTTAACAGATTGAAACCACAATTATAATTTTAGAGCAAAATTATCAATTACTAAGGTCTGAATTAAGCACACAGTTAAAGTAAACTAACAGAACATTTCTCAAATGTGAAACCGCACATTTTATTGTATATGAAACTTCCTGGGTTCAGGAAGAGCTAGTTATACCCAGACAACAAGCAGAGGCTTATACTTATTCATATGCTCAGAATTTTATTTCATCTATTTAAATAAGTAACTTACGTAAGTGCACCATAACCACAATATCATTTATAGTTATATATTATATATTATAGTAATAAAGCTACAAGCTAGGTGATATTTGTTGTTAAAATTAATTTATGATGTATATTCACTTATTTTATCACAGCTTATGATCAACCTGTGTATTTGGTGTGCTTATACTATTCAATTGTTTTTCATAAACCAGCTCTTAAACTCAGTCTTCATGGGATTTTTTTTAAATACTCTACATCTACTGAAGAAATTGAATAGAATTTAGATTTCCTAGTTTTATAGATTATAATATTTAAAATAATAGAATCATTCTTGCAAAGTGAAAAAAGAAAACAGTGTGTGTGAAATGCTATATTCATTGGAAGGGTCAGCAGCCCCAAGGAACCCTGTTTATGTGCTACATTAACACCAAACAGAGAGCTTAGCAATGTCTGTTTCTAAAAATAAACGTTGTGTGTCTCTTGTTGTCATCATCAACCAGAGTCTTGTATGCTCTATGACAGAAACCATAAAGGCCACCTCTGTCTCTTTCCACAAGCTTTATACATTACTACCCAAAGGCCACCTCTTTATCTCAAGGTGGCAGAGATAAAAAGAATTCTGCAATCACCCTAAGCACATATTGAAACAACATTATTGCCCCTTAAGCAGTTATCATGTTGTTTTGGCAGCAGGAAGGAATCTGTGGTTTCACTTGAATGTTATTCTTCTTTATTTAAACTACTAGAAATAACCCAAAAATGACAGAATGCTCTTTCTATAAATAATCATTCCAGTGTAGAGTTATATTAGGAGGTAACTCAGATGGCATGATAACGCCTAACAAGCTAATCTTAGACCTGCGATGCCATAAGATAGAAATACCGAGGCTAAGAATAACTGACCCAAAGGAGTCAGCCTGCTAAAGAGAGGCACAGACATGTGGGCATCTGCAGGTTTTAATGCACTTAATGATCTTCTAAAAGCTTCTTTCCCCTAGGATGGCAATAAATTATGTTGATCATTAACATTATAATCAATAATGCTTATACAATGTATTGATTCCTAAAGATGGCTGCAGATTCATATAGCAAATAAGATTATAAAAATTAGTTGCTAGAAACCAAGGAGCTGCTCTTGCATAATGGGACTGGTATCTAATTGGTGAATTTATGCTTAAGCCACCTATAGAACATACAATGTTTATCCAATAAAATAAAATTTAACTCAAGATAAAGTAAAATGTAATATCATGATAGTACATGTAAACACTGCCATCCAGTTTTCACCCAAAATGTCCAAATTGGACCCAAACTGAACCTTTATATCTCAAAATTAGTAGAATCTGAATTTTGTTAGCTAGATCTTTATTTTGATTCAAGAATTTCACATTGCATATTGAAATCAGGATTTCAGTGGAGATATAGACTTTATTAATCTCACATTTCTAGGTAAAAATCAAGGTGGGCATGATTCAAACATTTGGTCAAAAGAAATGAACCCCACAATGCTAACATTGCAAAAAAAAAAAAATTTTCCCCTGATAAAATACTTACTTAGCAATAATTCATTTTTTTGAAGTGGGGCTAAATTTACTCTTATGATCTGTGTCTTGTGAACTTTGGCAAACAGATGCCAAATGCACTGGGAATGCTAGTTCTGTCCAGAGTTATCTGCTCCAGGGCAAAGAACACTCTCATAGAGCTTTGGAGGTTTCCTTAAGATCCTCTCAGCCCTGAATAGTGTTAACTTCCTCCAATTTAATTATCAAGCACCGAGAACGTGAAATAAGGATCTTCCAGCAAGACTATCAACATAGTTGCCCATTTGTTCCTTAAACCTCCTAGGATTAAGAAGTCTGCCTAGATGTTTGTTTATAAATATAGAAGACTCCACATTTTTAGCACCAAACAGATATGAATAAAATTGTCTTATGCTAAATATTTGTCTCTTTGAGAAAAAGTGGCAGGAGTTTAAACATGACCCTGCCATTTCCTAGCTATAGTAAGCATTGGTAAGTTCCTTATCTCTCTGAACCTGTTTCCTCAACAGTAAAATATGAATATTGTCACTTCTACTGCATACTTGATTAAATTGTGCTGAGGATTAAATGATAAAGCAAACCCTGCTATAGAGAAACTCTTGAAACATTAGCTATTATTATATCAATATTAATAAGAATGACAAAAAATTTTGAAAAATTATACTTCTAATCACTGACCTCTTAAATTGGAAGGAACTAAACCACTAGAAGATCAGAGTGGAGTATGGCATAAAAAGCATGAAAAGAATAACCAGTGGTGACACTTTTCTTTCTAATCTAAGATGAATAGTTCCTAATATAAAAATCATGGATTCAAAATACACACTTAAATTTTAATTATAAGCAGATTTCAAAAGGAAAATCAAGAATAAAATTAAACCAGTGCTCAACTCACCAAGGGCTTTTTCTAGTTCACCCTACATGAGGGTCTCTGAAAACTTTCTGGGTAACTATGTTTTTACTAAAGCAAGAACTTCTAAACTATGATGTCATTTAATGAAAATTCAGTGAAATTTTCTTGCAGTTTGTTTTCTGGGGTTTGTTGGTTTGTTTTTAATTTCAAGTTTCACATTTTGAAACTACTTCCTGACATTCTCACATTTGAACCCAGTTTGGAAATGTCATACCTTAGAGACTCACCAAAATGTACCTCAAGCAAACTGAAAATAACATCCATGAGGCTGCAAATAGGTCAGTAATGAACATAAATTATGAATTTAAAAGTTTATAATACAAGTGGTGAACCACGAGGAGAAGCAGGAAAATAAAGTTGTGGGTATTTCCAACCTTATCAGCATGCAAAGAGTTTAATCATACGTAAATGACTAGTTACACTCTGTGGTTTAGTAAATTTCTTTCTTCCTTCAAAGTGGTTTTCATTGGGTTTAATTATTGGGTATTTAAAAAAACACCATGCATAAAAAAGCCCATCACTTATTTTACTATGGGAAAGTTAACAGTATGATAATGAGTGGAACAAATATTCTTATAAAAACATAAGAATTGCTTAGTTTTGTATTCATGAATCATAGCAACTTAGAGTAATCCTAAACATAATGTTCTCTGGTAACAATTAAAAGTGTAAGTCGTTTAGTGTTATAAAAATGTTGTATAAATTTCATTTGTTTTGTGCAACTGACTTAGTTGAAAAAGAATGGAACTGGGAACACAAGGTATTTTCTCTTCCTTCTGCTTCCTTATTGCCCACTTCCTGGGAATAGAAAAGAACAAAATTGCCAATAGGAAGGACACCACACATCCCAAGCTAACCACTGACTCTTTAGCTTCCTTTCAAGAACAGACTATGGCATAGCCACACTGATTTAGAGCACGTGCCAACATATTTTTGAATTTCATCTTGAAAGCATGTTTTGTAAAGTCATTTTCATGGGATTTTATTTCAATTCAATTGTTTTTCAAAGTATTCCAATTCAGAAAAAAATGTTAAAATAGTTATTCCATATTGTAAAAACTGTTCATTATTCTTAAAATGCAATAATTAAGATGACCTACTAGTAAAGACATTGCATTCTGAGTATTTTAGAGATAATTCTCCTTTCATATATTGGAAACAATTCACACATTATTAAATTTCTCTTAAATTTTTCTGTATCCCTCAAAGCCAACATTAAAGGAATATTCTATTTGAGTTTGTAATAAATTCTTACAATGAATGAGGCTACAATGTTGACTTTCCTGCTTATAAATAAATGATTTACAATCTAGAGAAATCCAGTTTCTTCCATAATTAATTCAATCTCTTTTTAGGGGGCAACATCTAACAACAGATAGTTCTAAGAAAGGCAATCTATTCAATACTAGCAAAAAATTATATCAGTACTTAAACAGATGTATTATCTTCATGAAAATGAAATAATACCTACCATTCAATTGAAAGTGAAATTAGAGACAGTACATTTACTTTAATATCTATATTTCTAGAAAATTCCAGTCACCAATATACACACTGTAGCAAATACTGCTGGTGTCTAGCTAACATCTATTCCTCCTGTCCCTTTTTTCTTCCCAACAGAAACTTGATTAGCTTCAAGTATCCACACTCCCTGGCTCAGCTATGTCCCACCACTCTCCACCCCACTCTCCCAACACTGGCTGAGGAGTGGGCAGGTATTCTGGCCAATGAGTCATAAAGGATGATATACTGTGGAAGTTCTGGGTAAGATTTCTTTCTTTAAGAAGAGACCCTAAGAAAGCAAAGTTTCCCTTCTTTGTCTTTGAAATTTTTCATACATAACATAGGCATGATGCCTGGAACTGCTAACAGTCAACTTGCGAGCGCTGTAGGAATCAACCTTATGATCACATTAACTAAGGCTGAGGCCAGCAGAGTGGAGCTGTACGAAGCACCTGAATGCTGTGGACATTATCAAGCACCTGGTGCTGCCTGACCACCCAGCTTTTTCACAAAATGACAAATGTCCTAGTTCTTTGTCATTTTGACCAGTTTTCTTTTACTTGGAGCGGAAAGCAACCTAACTAATATACCTACTACTGTAGTACCTACTGCTTACAATTAATCACTGTTAGTATTTTGGCATAGTAGCATTGTGTGTGGGTGTATAAGAAACACTTTTTGGAAGACATATACCTATTATAAGAACTCATACAGTGCAAAAAGGTATGACGATAAAAGCAAAAGCCTCTCCCTTTCACCAAACACAAACACAAAATCTCTCCTGATTTCTTTCTATCTTTAAGTGAATTCTTTAGGGAGATGGATGGATAGATGAAAAAAAAAATACTTTTATGAAAATAAGAACATATCACTGATGTTATTTTTATTTTAAAAAGTGAATTTAAATTTAACTAAATTTAAATTTTACTGAATTTAGCAGATTTAAAACTGCAGTTAAAGGGACTATAAATGCACTAAATGCTTCCTCACCATAAGAGATACCATTTCCAAAAAGATCTCTCTAAGGTTAAATAAACTATTTTTAAAAATCAGTGTTTGGAATCTGTTTTAAAAAAAACTCTTTGTGTGTCTATTTTAAGCAGCAGGGAGTCTGCTCCTGCTCAGAAGGGATAGGATATTAACATTTTCTCACGTTCTTCTATCTCATCTCTCCCCAATACCCCACATTGGTTAGCTCTATTAATACTGTTACACTGTCCACTTTATAATATTTGCTTCCTGTCCGCTAACCACAGTCCAATAGTTGCTTAAATGGATCCAATTGCTTCCCCCCATTACTTTTACTGTGTTTTCTCTACTTCTGAATTAAGTGTTTTGTTTTTGTTTTGAGTTCATCTCTTCATTGTTTGGGTTTCATTTTCAAGTATTGGCTTTCGTGTTTGCGAATCTCTACCTTGTCTACCTATTTTCTCTATATTTTAATAAAATCTTGGCTGAGTGTCACATTGGATTGTACTTCTTTTAGAACTTTAGAGGCTTTTTTCTTCATTATCTTCTGGCACTGGGAGTGGTGCAAGTTTGACAAGCCTTCTTAAGTCCCATATAGAAGAGACTATAGTCTCTTCTTCCCCACCATCCCCTCCATAGGCTGTGTTCTACCTGCCTGAACTTCCGGAGAATTATGCATCATTTGCTAGCCTCATCAGGATATATGACTCTGTGCTAAGCATTTGCATCACATATTCCTAAAAGATGGGGAACTCTTTCAATCTGCAGATTTATTTCTTTTCTTTTTTCAGTAAAATTACATTTCTTCATTTTTGAAAAATGAAGAACCCTGGCTTCCATTTTTTTCTTGGTTATTTGTTTCTAAAGTATGTTGCATTAGGTTACATCATTTTCTTTGCCTAGTTAGTGTTATATATTGGGGGTAGAGATGGAGGGGTGTTTGTTTGCTGGCTTACATTATTTTGGGCTCACTTCATTATCTATCAGTGGTAAGAAATTATGTGGTACATTTCCAAATATCTCATCTCCAAAAATCAAAATCACTGTCTAAAACATTTTGAAATTCTGAATTTGGATTTATTTCAGTCTTCTAAGGGGTTTTACTGAATTTTCTTACTTAATGGACATAAGAATTATGCCACCTGTGTCATGCTCAGAAATATAAAATACTCATTCTTGTCCCCATTCTCAATGGGCCTCTTTATAACTAGTTTTTGATTGATACCTATCAACTAATTCAATTGATAACAGACTTATAAGTGAAGATAACCTGAGTTAGAGAATGGGAAAACAGTAATTATGGGGAATACCAGAAGTGATTCTTGACATGACAGGAGCATTTCACAGACTTACATTTTCATAATTAGATTCCGCTTTTCAAGTAGACATAAGTGACTACTGAATCTAAAATGTTCCTTTCCTCTTAACACCACACACCAAGGAACAAAAGGATTCAGAAAGGATGAAGACATATATAAAAGAAATACAGGATTTTGATCTAAATGTTTTTCTCTTTTATACCCTAAAATAAGAATACATGGTGAAAACGTTGAGTTTTCCTTACTGTAAACGTATCTTACATTAATGCTATACAAACTCTAGGAAATTCCTTCATAATAACTGTTCCAATTTTATCTGAACAGCTCTGCTGTCCAATGTGTTAAGCAACATGCCTGGCAACAGGAGAGCACCCCTAATCCTGCCAGCTCCTGCCGAGTGACCTGAGTCAGTATTTGTACGTGCTTCAGGTTGTGCCACACTTATTACTTATACTGGCCCACACAAGCCACAAAAGTAGAGATGTACTTGGCAAATTGTGTCACTCATACTGAATTACAAGATTTAATATTATAGAACTTTAAATTAAAAAACCATTAGTAGACTACATTATAGAGCCTAGTTCTACCTAAGATGTCTAGCCTGGCTGGGTCAATATTAGGAAAACATAGACCCACATAAAAGACTTGCAATCCAATAGTATATAAAGCATTCTTAATACAAATCATCTATACTAATGTATAAAACCCAATATAACTAAAACAACAAATAGAAACTCTAAAGCAATGGCAATTATACAATAAAACCAAGCTTTTTAAATAATAAATCTCAAGAAATCTTCCATTGGGATTTCACTGTTCAATCACAAACTCTGTAACTTCTTTTCCTTTGATTATTACATAATTAGATATTTCACAGAAAACACACACACACACACACACACACGCATACACATACACTAGCTACCTAACAGTCATAATAAGGAAAGGACTTAATACTCATCAGATCAAGATAAACAAAGAAATAGCTGATTTATAAGGTAACTAAAGCAAACTAATTATCAAAACAAAAAATAATTTCCCCATGTGACCTACAATTTAACTCACTGGCTTGTTCTGCAAGATAAAGCATAGCATTAGAAAAGCCAGGATCCCAGTTTCATTCACTAAAAATAGTAATAATAATAGCAAATATATATACTTTAAAGACGTTGCTACATTTAAACCGCACAAGAATGCTAAGAGGTAAACAGGAGGACACCATTTTTCTTCAGTTTGAAGATGAGTAAAAAACCGGTGGCACAACTGGCCAGCATCAGAGCCCATGCCAGAACACAGAGCTCTTGACTCCTAGAACGGTGCTCTATCCACCGATCTGCTCTGCTGTCATGCATCTTTTCTCCTTTCAGTTCAAAAGACTCTATCCACTTCTAAGCCTATGAATCACATCCACGCCACTGGTCCTGAAGGGAGCTGAACAAAATTTATAGCTAAATTAAGACAAACATCCCCCTAATTTAGCAGTTAATTCAAAGGACAAACTCTACTGATGATGGTTTAACAGCATCACCATCCGTTCCCTAGCCCCATTGCAGTGGACTTCAGTTTGCTGAAGGTTACAATAGCTGGGGAGATTTTAAAAACCCCAGAATCCATGCTGTCCCCATACCAATTGACTCAGAAATTCTAGAGGTGGAATCCAGGTATCCTATTTTGTAAAATGTTCCTGGTCACTCCCAAGTTTGAGAAGCAATGCGTCACAGGAAATGCACAGTAAAGACTTGGTGAATTAAATTTAAGAAAATATATGGAACAAAATCAAATATTACATGACATAGTAGGAAGGAAGCAATTATTTTTATGTTTTCAGTTCAAAAAATAAACAGAACTTAAGAGTTTCCTTATTTACACCAGACAGGTTTGGGGGTTGATGTCAACTTACATCACCTTTCATTTAATAGCCAGTACTTAAATGTTGCTTCCTGTAGAAGTGGCAATAGCAGTATCATGGATAGCCTGAAGCACCTCCCTGTTTGAAAATCTTGTTGCTTTGTATAAAAATCATTAAATGTCTGGAAAATGACAATCTCAACTGAAATGGGAGTAAAGTTGTGTGCGATTATCAAAGACGTGTAGAAACAGGAAAGCTTGCCAACACCTGTAGCCAGCCTCTGCTCAGCAGACAGTTGCTACTTGGAAGGCATGTATGTTTCTACCATAGGAAAGAAATATCAAACTTGTAACACAGAGCAAGGACTGAAAGCATAAAGCATAGTACTGAAAAGATATCTAAAACAGTTATTTTCAAAAAGTTCATCCATATTTTATAAATAAAGGGCCAAGTGACCAGTTCCATTAGAGACATACCTGCTAACCCCTCCCTAAGGCCTTGCGAGCTTTGCAGCCATAATAATAAACTGTATTGAAATTCTAGTATGTTTGTTTTCATTAAGCAGTCACTACTCATTAATATAATTCCTGTCACTTCAGTGTATAAACACCGAATTGTACAAAATTGATAATTGATTCTGATTCCGTGAAAAGACTGAATCAACAGAAGGATCTTAAAATCATCATAACTAACCGAGGTTTTAGGAAAACTAGGTTCAACACAGATCCCCCAGATGGTAAGGTGTACCAACACCAAAACAGACATCATGCCAACCTGTGGAATATGTCTTTCACACCTAGCTCTACTAAGTAAACGTTGATCTATGTTGCATGCCTATCATGGATATCTAGTCAGTGATCTATAATTACGATTAAGCCCACATGGGAACTTAGAAGATCAGAGTGAGAACTTTAAGCCAATTTACGTTGAAGCATTCAGAAGGGGACAGAAACAAAGCGTCTCCAAAGCTTTATGAACTGGCTATAGGAAATAAATATGAAAAGCAATAATTACAAGCAAGTGATGTTACCTAAAGTGTATGCTCTTTTAACAAATATAAATTGATAAAGCTGACAAGCTCCATCTCCCATCAGCTCGTCTCCTTGAGGGTACAAGCACATATATAGAGAAACTACAAATTGGAATCTGTCACTGTTATCCTTTAAAATGTTGCACCTGCTTTTAAAAACACATTTATATGTGTGTTATGCCATCGCATCTGCCCGACAATGCTAGACTTCTCAAATGTTCTTGAAGAAAATTAAAATAAGCATCTGCTAATAATAATTTTATTTCATCCTAAACAATTTCATTTTGGGCTGATGAGAAACAGGCACATTATAGAAAAAAAATAAAAACTACCTTTACAACTCCACAGCAAACACATTTCAGAAGGTAGCTCTATAAATAGATGTGCTTCTGTATGCACACTGTAAATATAAAATCATCAGGCTAGCCGAGGCTGCAATTTTAACTGAAGCCACAATATGAACTTACCTGATTTTTAATGTCCTATTTGAATAGGCTCACAATCAGTACAGACCTTTTTCTAGTTGCATAGTAAGGCAAAACACCCCCAACTACATTTTACTTATCTCAGTCTCATCTTTCATCAGAAGCAATAGTTTGCAATTTCATTCAGAAGCAGCCGTCCCTAAACAGTCTCTGAATATGCACAGAAACAGCAATGGAAGGGATCTAAGTTAAACCCTACAGACGCACCAAGAAAATAGCAACATCAACACGAAAAAGCAGCAATTCCTTAAGAGAGGTGCTTTTCTTAGCTGCATTTCCCAAGCCAGCCCCCTTTTCAAACATAAAACGTCTCTGTTATGAAAGAGGATCTTACCTGAGTTGATCATACTGTGCATTCTTTGCTGAGCCAAGAGCTGTTCTCGTCCAGCCACCCCATCTGAGGAAAAACAGGAGTCACTCTCGTAAATTGTCTGCAGCATATTCCAATCACTCTTACTTCAGCTACATGAAAGATTCATCACTGCTCAGTGCACCGGCCCCAGGAGCTACCCTCGCTGGTCCTCCCTCCTCCCCAAGGAGAAGCAGCAAAGGATCAACTTCGACAATGATTTCCTTACAGCTCAGATGGACATACACTTTATAAAAGACCTGGACACTTTTCCCACGTTACCAACCTGTGTGCAAAGCAGAAAGGACAGAGTGGATGCTATAGCTCTCTGGAGTTTAGGTTATCCCGGAAACTAAAAGCAGGTGGGAAAAAGGAATGTGCTTCGGGGTTATTTCTTTGTCAGAATAAGTAGAAAAATATTAACTCTACCCACGAGAAAAAGAAACCAATTAAACCTGACTTAGAGTTCTTCAGGCTGCTCGGGTTTCCTTGCAAAAACCCTCAGTCCTGCAAGTGGCTCCAGCCGGTGCCCTTCTCCTATCTGTTTGTGTGTCTCTCTTCCCCCTTTCTCAGTCTCTCTCAGCTCAAGTTGGCTAAAGCTAGTGATAATCCATTTGCATATGAATCAACAACAGCATGGCCCACAGGCACAGAAATAGAACAATGGTCGGCCTGAGCCAAAAATAGGTCAAGCATGGCCGAGTGATTGGAGCCTGCATTAATGCATTTAAAAATACCCCAGCAAACCCAGCTGTCCAGCCTCTATCTTTCAAACCATAATTCTCTATTGCAGGGCCTTAAAAGCAATTAACTCTTTCCTCCCTCCAAGCTGGCTTTACACATTGTGTTTCCACACTGGCGATTCGCTTCTAAAGAAAGGCAGGCAAGAAAAAAATTAAGAATCATAATTCTAAGAGGGCAAATGCACATATATTTTATTTCATTTTATTTTTGTAGTATGTGTTTTTGGAAGAGAGAGGAGAGAAGTACAGAGCTCTGTATTGGTTCTAAAATAATACTGGAAGCTTTTGCTCATAATGTGGTTTCTGCCTCACCCACGCACAGCAATCCTGGTGTTCTATTTTTGTTGCCGGTTTCTCAGGCTACACTGCAGTTGGCTGTAGCACTAGAAGCTTTTCTGCCTTCTAGTTTCAGGACTAACAAGAGATTTAGTCGAGGTAGTTTCAGAAAACAAGCACACCCCAGGATAAAATTTTTATGAAGGAGAGGCTTGATTTTTTACTTGTTATTTATGTAAGACAATTGTCCATTTCACAAACCCTATTGTGATCTTAGTACCACTATGAATTTTATTGCATCCAGTTACTACTATATCTACAAAAACAAAACAAAAGAAAAAACACAAAACCATGGCTTACATCTGAAAATTTTCCCTCTCTTTCAGCCTCTCAGGCTAAACCCAATTTATTTGCAAAAGGTAAAGAAAATAGTGCTGGTTTCTTAGGGATACAGAATTACTGAATACGTGCACCTGTTGATCAATAAATCAACACGGTCAGTACCCAACTATGGATGTTTTCCATTCATCTATACATTGACAGCCCTCCGCACTTTTCTATAGAAATAGCATTTACAATAGTTGACAGATTCCCAGACACAGTGAAGCATTCACCTATAGAGCAAATGAGGTACAGTAAATAGTATAGGAGTTCAGTAGTCTCTGGTGTACATGTATAACATCATTTCCAAATGAGAAATAAATTCTGCATCGCAAAATGGGATGCTAGCATCTAGTCACTCCCAAGTACAAACTGAAAAGTGATAATACACTGGTTATGGAAGCTCTTCTCCTTTTTCCAAACTACATCAGCAAGGAAAATATAATTCCTAAGGCATCAGGGAAAGACAAGGGAAAAGTGGATTGTTTCAAGGTTCCCAGAACTATCAGATGGAGGAGGGATCTGGGTCAATCCCAGAGTATGGGGTCAGGGGAGGCGAACAAGGCAACAGAGTTTTGGCAGGGAGTTAGAAACACGTTAAATCATTTATCAGATAACCCACAGCTGAATTTCTCTTCTTTCATAGACTAATTTCTACTGAATACCCTACTTCTTGAAAAATCATATGTGGACAGATAAGTTAAAAGACTTTTTAAAAAGTAGTTATCCAAATTGCATTTGATTTCAAGTAAACAACAAAGTCTTATGTTCCTGTCAGTGGAAAACTATTTGATGGCATCTGATATTACAAATTAACTTTCGATTAGGAAACTTGTGTGTAAAATTCAAGGGATAGAAATAGTCTGTATATAACAATTGTCCTTGAGGATGATGAGTTTATGTAGGAATCACCCATTGCATTTTAGATCTGGAAGTGAATTTAGAGATTGTCCACAATGGGGTTCAAACTCTGTCTCAGGACACCAGGGGAGCTGTCTGGGAATTGCCTCAGTTTCCTCCAGGAAAGTTTCTCCCCCTAACCAGGAAGACTCTACTTTTACCTGTTTACATTTAGGGATGTAAGATTTCTTTTGAACAAAAACTTTTTTTTTATTCTGCTAAACATTTATCTAAAGAACATTTTTTAAATTGAGGTATATTTGAAAAATCAAGATTGTATATACCTAAGGTATACAGTTTGGTGATTTGATATACATAAACATTATGAAATAATCACCATAATCAAGCTACTTATCTGTCTCCTTAGCTAGTTATGACTTTTATTTTGGATAGTGAGATGAGAACAATGACTTCTTATATTAAGAAAAAAAAATTATTGAAATCCACTCAGCCAGTCCAAACTAGCTCTCAGTTTTACATATAGGGAAACTAAGGAGACTTCCTAAAAGTTACAAAGATTACAAAAGTACTCACTAATGGAGTCAGGCCTTAAAGAGACTTGCTTAAAGTAATGCAGGTAATTAATAACTAACCAAGTAGGTCTAGCATTCATGTTCTCCAGACCCACCATCCTGTCCCTTAACAAAATGATGCCAATCATCATCCAAGATACTCAGAATAAAATTTAATATGATGGCCGGGCGCGGTGGCTCACACCTATAATCCTAGCACTCTGGGAGGCCGAGGCAGGAGGATCACTCAAGGTCAGGAGTTCAAAACCAGCCTGAGCAAGAGTGAGACCCCGTCTCTCCTAAAAATAGAAAGAAATTAATTGGCCAATTAAAAATATATAGAAAAAATTAGCCTGGCATGGTGGCACACGCCTGTAGTCCCAGCTACTCGGCGGGCTGAGGCAGGAGAATTGCTTGAGCCCAGGAGTCTGAGGTTGCTGTGAGCTAGGCTGACGCCATGGCACTCTAGCCTGGGCAACAGAGTGAGACTCTCTCTCTCAAAAAAAAAAAAAAAATTTAATATGATATACTGACTAAAAATGGAACCATTGTCTAATTGTTTCCGAGTGGTTTTTAACAGAATATACAAGAATCACAACAAACGTATGAGGGATGACAAAAATCACAATATTGACATCATATGCCTACACATCTTTTGCTGTTTTAAGTTTAAATTATACCATAATTGATAAAAAGGGTCTCCAAGCTTTTATAATCATAAACAAAAAATATAATAAAACTCCGGATGAGTGAGTTAGTAATTATCCTATTTCTCAGAAGTTGCAGGAAAAGGCATGCCACATAAAGTGGTATAAATAATGTGTCTTCTTCATTTTGACCAAGTTATTTAACATGAAGTTTATTTACATTTCATCCCTGCATTCTTGCAGCACTTTTTTTTCCATTAGCAGTGTTCTCTTTCACTTAACTCTTGGTAATGAAAAATTATTTTAGAATGAAAAGGTATTAGACACATCATCAAACAGATTCCATTTGTTTCTGAGAAATAAAACAAGCATCATCAAAATAACCATCAGGTATATGGATTATCCAAGGGCATAAACAATATGAATGTTGAATTAATTCTTGTCACATAATCTCAATAATGTTGATAAAGAAATGTGGCTAGGCTTCTTTTGGGGTGTTTACAAAACCAAATTTTACTATTAACAATTTGGAGAAAAATGCATTTTCTATTATTATAGGAGAACCCTAACAAACTAATACAAACGTCAGGCTAGAATAGACGGGTAGTTTTGAAGATCTCTACATAAAATAAACTCTAATTCAATTTAATAGGCATTTTTGGAAATTGATCTAAATATTATACTTTACATGCATACAGATCAAAGAAAAAGTGAAAAAGAATACAAACAAAAAAACAGCAAACACTCAGTTTCCCAATTTAATAGAAAATGGAAGTGGGAATCTAATTCTAATGCAAAATGTTATTCAAAAGTTATGATAATTCCAATTCTTTTCATGAAGGTGTACAGGCAAAACCAAAAATGTATTAAAAAACCTATATGGCACCAAAATAGTTCCAGAAATAACCTCAGACCTCTAGCACACAATGATCTTTTCTAAAATGGGTTGGGATCACAATCCCAAAAGACACAATCCTGAATGTCGAAATCCCTCATGTCTAAAATCCCAAAAATCCCAATCATGAAAGATTAAAATCCCGAATGTTGAAATCCCGAAAGGCAAATTCGGGGGAAAGAATTAGCATGTTTTCAGTTATATGCAAGGCAGGACAGTTGCATCACATTAGTTGCATCACGTTAGGTGATTATTATTGTCTTTATTCAGAAATTAAGCATGGTTTGAGAACATGCATATGGGTGCCAAGTTGACAAGGGGTGGACTTGTGGACTTAATTTTAGCTGTCAACTTGACTAAATGAAGGAATTTCTAGAAATCTGGTAAAGCATTATTTTGGGTGTGTCTGTCAAGGTGTTTTCAGAGGAGATTATTGTGTGGGCCTGAGGGTCCTAGGTGAGGAAGATCTGCCCTTAACGTTGGCAGGCAACATGCAATTGGTTAGGGGCCCAGAGAGAACAAATACAGAAGGCAAATCGGTCTCTCTCTGAGAAGTGGGATAGACTTTTCTTCTGCTGTTTTGGACTTCAGAAATTTGACTCCAGGAAAAGTGCACAATCACAACGTTGACTTTGTGTTATAGGCATTGTGTGTATAGGTAAAAATGTTAAAACTTCCTCAATAAATGAAGAGATGTTCTTTTTGTACATCTGCATTTGTGAAAGGTAAAATTTCTTGAGATCACAACTCTTTGGGTGACTACGTATGTGGTGGTGACCCATAGCTGTTTTTGACTGATCATGTCAAAAGACTTAGGTTGTTCATCATGGAATTTCAGATAGCCGTAGTTATAAAAGTGGGTGCACACAATTATCAACCATACTGATATGCATTTATATGTTCATACATTTCCCTCTTGGACCTATTTCTTTATGAATACAGTTCAACTACTCATAACTGTTATATAGGCATGATAGTCATTAGTATGGCTGACTGCTTATGCTTGCAAAAATATTTATGTTATTATTGCCTATTTTACTGTGTAAACTGTCCTATGAAGTAAGTATTCTCTCATATTTTTGTATGTTTCTCAAATAAATCCCCTTTTAAAAATGCACATAAGTATCTTTTACAGGATTTTTCTTATTTTTCCAGAATTATAGTTCCAGGATTTTAATCTTTTGGGATTTTAACACTCAGGATTGTGGAGTTCAGGCATGTGTCTTTCAGGATTATGATTGACCTTATACTAAAATCAGTCTTGGTTGATGACTGAAGACTCCACTGAAGACAAGCAAGGAAGGTAGCATGACCCAATTTATTCTACTGCAGTAATATATCCTCAGTTCACCTTTAATCAAGCAAGATTTTCCATGCATTAACACATTCTATGATTCTGGACTCTAGATGAAGTAAGATTTAAAATCTGTCTACCTCAAACACTGAATTTGTGCTCTACAATTGTAGAATACTACAAATTATTCACCAATAACTGATGCTTTTCCACTCACTCACTCATTTATTGATGTTTGTCTTTTCCTAACCTCACATGTCTGAAAGTATTATAACAGCAATAAAATTATACACATTTGCCTACAGCTAATAGACTTGGTTCCCTATGACACCCAAGGAACGGTGTTTATACTTACAAAAACACTTATGTTATTATTGCATAACAGGAGGGGGAAAGTACAGTGTACTAAATTTTGTTTTTAACTAAGTAGCTTATTTATCTGGATTTTCTATGTCTTACAGCAGCAGTCCCCAACATTTTTGGCACCAAAGACTGATTTCATGGAAGACAATTTTTCCACGGATGGGGCAGGGGACGTATGGTTTTGGGATGACTCAAGTGCATTACCTTTATTGTGCACTTTATTTCTATTATTACATTGTAATACATAATGAAATAATTACGTTACTACAACTCACCGTTAATACAACTCACCATAATTATATTAATACAAATCAATGGGAGCCCCGAGCTTTGTTTCCTGCAACTAGATGGTCCCATCTGAGGGTGATGGGAGACAATGACACTCAAAGTGTGTTGCTTATTTCCAGCCTACTCCACAATCCCATTTTTGTTGCTGTCACTGCAGAAAACCTTGTTTCACAAAGATGGGATGTTGGAAATAGAAGCAGGCTTTTTAGTGTTTTTGTGGCAATCTCAGGATATTCCGCCTCAACTTTAATCCAGACATATGGAGATCTGAAGTTGTCTCAAACATATTTTTAAGGCCATCGTCATTTGCGATCTTAAGCAGTTGATCCTCCTCTTACAGGGACCAAGTCTATTGAGCTGGCTTATTCATGAATGGGTCGAGGATCCATTCCTTCCCAGGTCAGGAGGCTGTTGTGGTTGGGAAGTAATGCTCAAACTCTTTTGAAAGCTGAGCTAGATGATCACATGCCAGCTGGAAGAAACAAGGCCTTGGCTCTGTCTCTTTCAAAATCTTCACTAATGTTTGAAACAGGTGAAAAATCCCAATTTTCACTCACCACCCCCATAATTCCAGTTTGGTTTTGAATGCAGCCACTTTATCTGATGAACACAGTTGTTATTCTCCCCTGACGTGACAGATTGAGTTCATTGAGCAGGTTGAATATGTCACACAAGTAAGCAAGTTTTGTGACCCATTCTGTGT